>JABUQX010019201.1:50000-77327 GCA_015478945.1 Trachelipus rathkii
AAAAAAATAAATATAATATATATATAAAAACAACAAAAAAATATGAAAATATGACATAAATTTCGATCTGTTAAAATATATGATTATTAATTATTATTATTATTATTATTATTACTAGAATTATTATTATTTAGTATTTACTTTTGTAATATTATTATTATTAATTTTACATCGATTTATTAGTGGATATATATATATATATATATATATATATATATATATATATATATATATAGATATATATATATATTACAAATATACATTTACATACATATATATATATATATAGATATAGAGAGAGAGATATATACATATATATATCTTATAGGTCATTGCTTCTTGACAAAATGATTTTTGCGATCTCTGCTATCCCACTCGCATAGGAAACAACAAAATTTAGTATATCCTTGTTGAAGACCTAACAAAAGTGCTATAACTTTTCGCATATATTCCAAGAATTTTCATGTTGTCGTAGGTCTCTTTCATATGGGCTCCATAGGCAATAGGAGTCGAAGGTTTCACATTTCCATTATGAAGAAGCACTGCTTTTAAACTGAATTTAGAAGAATCTATAAACAATCTCCATTCCTTAGGATCATGACAGTCTCCTAATTCTCTCATTAATGAATCAACATCAGTACAATACACTAAATTGCTGTCTACCGAGAAAAAGCGTCGGAATTCTTCTTCGCGTCGCCGATAAGAGGAAATTGTAGTTCCCTTCTCAAGGAGATTCCAACCCTTTAATCTAGATGCCAATAGTTCTGCCTGTTTCTTTGACAATGATAGATCGCGAACTAGATCATTGAGTTCATGCTGATTAATTCTATGAGGTTCTGTTGACATTCCATCATAATCAAGGTCTTCAAAGTCGTCATTTTCTGACAGGAGATTCACATTTTCAGGTGGTGCAGGGATAGGAAGCTCTTCGCTGTGAGGAACAGGCCTAATAGCCGAAGGTAGGTTTGGATATTTAATGGTCTTCTTGGTCTTGATTGTTATTCCAGCAATTTTTGTAATGCAAAAATAACAGTCCATTGCGTGATCCTTTGGTTCCCTCCATACCATTGGAATTGCAAATGGCATATGTCTGGACTGTCCGTTAAGCCAACCACTAAGTAATGTTACACAAGACGCACAGCAAATATGAGGTGCCCAAGATTTATCTTGATCACCAAGCTTAATTTCAAAATAAAGTTTATATGCTTTTTTTTTATTAAGGGAGTAATATTCCTCATTTGGGACTTCAACGTTACCTCACCACAAATGTAACAAAATTTGTTTGGATCATTTTTACAATTTCGTGGCATTTTAATTAAGGTATCTGATCTGTAAGTGAAATTAAACAATTTGAACGTATATATATATATATATATATATATATATATATATATATATATATATATATATATATATATATATATATATATATATATATATATATATATATATATATATATATATATATATATATATATAATATATATATATATATATATATATATATATATATTATATATATATATATATATATATATATATATATATATATATATATATATATATATATATATATATATATATATATATAAAATCAAACAATATATTAATATCACACACTTCACATTCAACGTCCAGATACAAACTGAAGGCAAATGACTCATGAAAAACGTCGGACCGAGGTTTATTTTTATCGAGTTCGCTAAACATGTTTTATCATGTTTGGCGTTTATTTTATCTATTTTTTGGTTCCTACTTATTATACGCTTTATATTGCTGGCGATCACCTTTTTTTTCATAAAATCGCAAGAAAATAGAGTTAAACAAAACAAGACATTTTACACTCTGTGAATTATATTGTTAGTTTATGAAATATGTAAAATTACAAAAAAACTAAGCCCGTTGTGCAAATTTGGAGGTTATATTCGTTTTCAGCGTACCGAAATACATAAGAAACAGTTCATGATATCCATTTAACAAAATTTCTGTCGTCCAGTGTTATCTTTAATTATATATATAAGAATACCAGATAGAGAGAGAGAAAGAAAGAGTATATATATATATAATATATAGTTAGAGTAATTATATATATAGAGGTGTAATATATATAGTATATATATATATATTAGGGATGTACCGGAACTGCTTCCGGAATTTAAAATTTTATTTCAGGTTCCGGTCAGAACGTAACTCAATATCTACAGTTCACTGAATGTAAACATTTAATTTAACAAGCAACAGAGACGTTGTTTATTTTTTTAAATAAACTGTTTTTGCAACCACTATTTTACAACCCCTTTAGTACATGAAATTTAAGTTAAAAAGAGGAAAATAATAATACCCAACCACAGCCTTCAACTCAAAATAAATTAAAGAAAGTAACTTTTTATTTTTATATTTTAATTTAAGAGACAAACCACAGCTCAAAATAAACCCACATTGAAACAAAATAAAAAGAACAATAATATATATTAATTATAGAATTCTCAGATCATTTTTATGCCTACCTACAAACTTTTTTTTAAAAAAGTTGTAAATGAACTATTGTAACATTTCGTTTCAAACCAATTCAAACTACTTTGCATCTGTTGAAGTGTTTTTTATTTCAAATCTGACAAAAAACTTTCTTTCTTATTTAGCTATTATAGTCTCTAGTTCTTTAATCATCTTCTATAAAGATTTTGCTCTTTTTAGTAGAGGGGTGAAGTTAAGAAATATAATAGTTTTGAATTATATCCTTTCCATTCCTTTGTAAGCATGACCATTTCTATTACTCCTATTTGCAAAACCACAAGTTGTTCTTGTAATTCTACAATGTTCTCCCTGAAGCTATAATGTAAGCATATAGGTAAAGGGTTCAAACCCCTGAGAAGTATTCAACTAACGGTCTAGCAAAATTTATATGTAGCATGATAATTACATATTATAAAATCCCATCATTTTGCTACCACTACTTCTAAATTAAATGAATGCTCTAACAATTTAAAATTGCTATATAAGAATTGAACCAAAATTCCTTTTATATTATCCTACATATGCGATAATTTAAACACTTTTTTGAATTGTCAATGTGATGTACCCTACACTTTTTATTTGAAATGTGTTTGCCACTTAATTATCAGATCAGCTTTAATACAACCCTCAACATTTCCAAAGGAAGCTGTCAATTTAGTATAATCAAAACTTTAAAACCGTACTTTTTTTCCTCATCTATATCATTTACATAAATTGACATAATTAAAGAAATTAAAATTACATAAATTAAGCACAGAACCATGAGAAACGCCACCTTTCATCTGGTCTAGTAATCACCTAATAAAATGACCAATATTTTATCCAATTAAAAACCACTACCTGTACCAAATTGTAATAATTCAATCATCAGCTGGGCAAAGCGTTTATGGTGGGTATTAGTTCCGAGGTATTGGAGGAGAGCGGTAATAGTACCTTATATAATGGTAAGGTGTATAAGGGTAACGGTAGGAATTATAGGGGAATATGTTTTTTGAGTGTTGTAGAGAAGATATACGCTGGTTTTTTGGACGAAAGAGTGGATCGAGTGACTGAGGGACTGATTGGTGAAGAACAAGGTGCATTTAGAAGTGGTAGAGGATGTGTGGATCAAGTATTTACCTTTAAACAAATGATTGAGAAAATGAGAGATAAGAAGAATAAATTGTATTTGGGTTTTAAGGATCTGCAGCAGGCATAGAGATAGGATTAATAGGGAAGCTCTTTGACAGGTGTTAGTTATATATGGTGGTGGTTGTAGGTTTTTGAATTGAATCAAAAGTATGTATGACGATAGTAAAGCGTGTGTAAAAATAAAGACTTGAACGTGATTACTTTAATATTATTAATGTCTTATGTCTTTATGTCACCTTGGTGATTCAATTTGTATATGGATGGAGTTGTGAAAAAATTAGACTGATGGAGAATGGAAGAGTGTGGAGGATACCCTACTTATTATATGCGGATTATATGGTTTTGTGTGACGAATTTGAAGAGAGTTTGAGAGGATTGGTAGAGGGGTTTGGCAGGGTGTGTAAAAGGAGGGGTTTGAAAGTAAATGTATATATGAGTAAGGTTATGGTAGCGAGTGGAGATAGTCCGCGGTGTGAAGCTATGTCAGATGGTGAGCAACTGGAACAACTATCTGAGTTTAAATATTTAGGACATATATACGATGGAAAAGGAACGAATGATGCAGAGTGTAGCAGGAAAGTTGTGAATGGTAGGAAGATTGCTGGTATAATTAAATCCTTGGTGGATGTAAAGGGAATAAATAGGTCTTGAGTGCGCTAGGGTTTTTGCGTGATAGTGCGTTATTGCCTGTGTTAATGTACAGTAGTGAGAGTATGGTCTGGAATAAGAGGTATAGATCTAAGGTACAAAGTGTTCTGTGCTTCTGAGCTATCGCCTGTCCTCGTTTAACTCTACTCTCTGCCTCAGTACTAATACATTTTCTCAGTGCTGGAAGCAGGCATATGTCCAGTCAATCCCGAGAAAGGGTAACCGCTCTGATCCTACTAACTATCTTCCTATTGCTCTCATTTGTATTCTATTTAAAATCTTTTAAACTCTTCTTAACTCTCATTTCCTGAATCATCTGGAGTTTCATTCCCTTCTTTCAGATCATCATTATGACTTTCGACGCTCAAGGTCAACTGGTAACATACACGCCTCTCTAACTGATTTATGATCTTTTGCCTTAAGGGACTATGGGGAGTCTTGTGTGGTGGTGCTCGACATATCAAAAGCTTTTGATCGGGTATGGAATGCGTCACTATTCTCTAAGCTCCCTTCTTTGGGTTTCCTCCTTCTCTTTTCTTACTCTTGTCAAGTTTTTTTCTCTGGTCACTCCATATCAGCACAAGTTGATGGAGCGACTTCTTCCTACTTTCCTGTTAATTGTGGTGTTCCGTAAGGTTCTGTTTTATCTCCAACTTTATTCCCACTTTTCATCAACGATCTCCTCAGCTGTATCTCACTTGAACACTTATGCCGGGATGACCTGACTCCACTCTTCCACCAATTTAAACTGATCCCTCTTGCATCTAGATTTGCCTCTCGTTCAGCCTGATTCCATTCTTAGCCGACCCTGATGGGATTTCCTGGTAAGCCACTGGCAACCTTGTGAAATTCAACTTTTTGAAACCTCAACTTTTTACATCTCCCCAAAACCATCTTCAAACTTTCCTATTTCCTTCGACGGCTCTAACGTCTCACCTATTGACGACATAAATATTCTTAGTCTGAACATATATAATGAATTGCCTTGGAAACCTCATCATCACAACGGTTGCTAAGGTGGCCTCAAAGAAGCTGGGAGTTCTGTTCAGGTTGAAGGAATTTTTTCCTCTGCACAGCTACCCAGTTATTCTGGGCGCTAATATTAGCCCTTGTTTTGTGTACTGTTTCTGATCTGGGTCTGCTCCACCTCCTTC
This sequence comes from Trachelipus rathkii, assembly GCA_015478945.1. Lineage (NCBI taxonomy): Eukaryota > Metazoa > Arthropoda > Malacostraca > Isopoda > Trachelipodidae > Trachelipus > Trachelipus rathkii. Next base: position 55,448 of record JABUQX010019201.1, read on the forward strand.
CACATTGGATAGAGTTGAATCTAAAGCTAAATGCTAATAAACTGTCCCCTACTTTCAAACTCCCTACCCTCTGCATCTGTGACGTGACGTTGGCGCACTATCTCTTCTATAGGTACCAAACGGCAAGTGATCAGGAGTTTGCAGCCTGATTCCACCCATTGCGTCTCCCTAGTAGTTAAAGGAGTGGCTTGCTTTCGCATGAATTTTGCGAGAACATTGAAAATTCCAGATTTGTTCGTTGTGGTGCCTCCTTCTTTTCGCCACTTCTGTTCTGTGGAACTCCTTGCCATCTTCCTTTTTTTAAACTGTATTTTTCCCCTTTAAACCCAATGTCTGCCCTCACCTAAGATTTCAGTTTGGGGCTGGTGGGTTTCCTGTATTTTTATTTTCTGCCCTCCTTGAAAAGGCCCAACCCGTGAGTGGTGGCATATTGTATATATATATATATAGTATATATATATATATATATATATATATATATATATATATATATATATATATATATATATATATATATATATATATTTATAAATATTTTTTTTATATATATATATATATATATATATATATATATATATATCCTATATAAGGTTTGTTTTATATAGAAAGATATATATAAAGTTAAGTTACATATTATAATATAGTATATATATATATATATATATACATATATATAGTATATATATATATGTTATATATATATATATATATATATATATATATATACAGTGAAAATAGATATATATATTATATATATATATATATATATATATATATATAATGTAAAATTAGACTACTTCTAAAATTACATTCCCATTACTTAATAACAGTTTAAATAATACGCATACAAAATATCTTAATATCGATTCGAACGACGGGATTACTAACTACCCGACTCGAAATCATGTTCCAGCAGTTAAAAAACATGTAATATTTTATCTAATCCTTGCACAACACTAATCAGGAGAAAGTTGATTAAAAAACAAAGACATTCTGTTGCTCCTTTGTCCGTTCTCAATCGAGATGCACTTATAAGAAAATGAAAATCGCTTCCATTAGAAAATGTTAGACTATTTTATTGCATGTTTAAGCATGACACTTATAATGATGTAATTTGTAATGTTGTTTCGTAATTTTTGAAAAAATATATATTAATATCTTGTTTGCCAATTGGAATTAAATAATCGATTTTAATAATAAATAATAATAATAATAATAAATAGTAATAAATAATAAATAATAAATAATAAATAATAAATAATAAATAATAAATAATAAATAATAAATAATAAATAATAAATAATAAATAATAAATAATAAATAATAAATAATAAATAATAAATAATAAATAATAAATAATAAATAATAAATATTAATAATAAATAATAAATAATAAATAATAAATAATAAATAATAAATAATAAATAATAAATAATAAATAATAAATAATTAATAATTAATAATTAATAATTAATAATAAATAATTAATAATAAATAATAAATAATAAATAATAAATAATAAATAATAAATAATAAATAATAAATAATAAATAATAAATAATAAATAATAAATAATAAATAATAAATAATAAATAATAAATAATAAATAATAATAATAAATAATAATAATAAATAATAAATAATAAATAATAAATAATAAATAATAAATAATAAATAATTAATAATAAATAATAAATAATAAGTAATAATAATTAATAATTAATAATTAATAATTAATAATTAATAATAAATAATAAATAATAAATAATAAATAATAAATAATAAATAATAAATAATAAATAATAAATAATAATAAATAATAAAAATAATAAATAATAAATAATAAATAATAAAATAATAAATAATAAATAATAAATAATAAATAATAAATAATAAATAATAAATAATAAATAATAAATAATAAATAATAAATAATAAATAATAAATAATTAATAATTAATAATTAATAATTAATAATTAATAATTAATAATTAATAATTAATAATTAATAATAAATAATAAATAATAAATAGGCAATACAACAATAAATAATAAATGCAAAATCGATCATCGATTTGCTTATTGTTAAATAATACCAATAAATAATAAATAATAAATAATAAATAATAAATAATAAATAATAAATAAATAATAAATAATAAATAATAAATAATAAATAATAAATAATTATAAATAATAATAAATAATAAAATAATAATAATAAATAATAAATAATAAATAATAAATAATAAATAATAAATAATAAATAATAAATAATAAATAATGAATAATAAATAATAAATAATAAATAATCAATAATAGATAAAATAATAATAATAAATAATAAATAATAAATAATAAATAATAGATAATAATAATAAATAATAAATAATAAATTATAAATAATAAATAATAAATAATAAATAATAAATAAAAAAACAATAAATATTAAATAGGAAATGATAATAATAATAATAATAATAATAATAATAATAATAATAATAATAATAATAATAATAATAATAATAATAATAATAATAATAATAATAATAATATTTAATAATAATAATAATATTATTATATTATATTAATTATATTAACAATTTTTATAACACACACACACAATCATAATAATAATAATAATAATAATATTAATAATAATAATAATAATAATAATAATAATAATAATAATAATAATAATAATAATAATAATAATAATAATAATAGTAATTATAATTATAATTATAATTATAATATAATTATAATTATAATTATAATTAGTAGTATGATAGTAATTATAATTATAATTATAATTATATTTAATTATAATTATAATTATAATTAGAATTATAATTATAATTATAATTATAATTATAATTATAATAATAATAATAATAATAATAATAATAATAATAATAATAATAATAATAATAATAATAATAATAATAATAATAATAATAATAATAATAATAATAATAATAATAATAATAATAATTAATAATAATAATAATAATTATAATAATAATAATAAATAATAAATTATATATTAAATAATAATAATAATAATAATAATAATAATAATAATAATAATAATAATAATAATAATAATAATAATAATAATAATAATAATAATAATAATAATAATAATAATAATAATAATAATAATAATAATAATAATAATAATAATGATAATAATGATAATAATAATAATAATAATATAAAATAAATATTAATTACTTAACATTACAAAGAACTTCACTGATTAATTCAATAAGCGACAAGGTAAAATATTTGTATATAAGTCATGTTTCTTTTCTAAGAAATAATCTTTAACTTGAGTCTCAAAGGAAAGCAAGAACACTTGACTGTTTTTTACGAAATGGTTGGAAGAGATCTTTCTTTCGATGTATGATTTATTATATATAATATGATAAAAAATATTTTTCGAAATGATTTTTTTTTTGTCAAAAGTTGGAAGTGACCTTTTTCTACCAAATCGGCGTTATATTTTATTATAAATTTGGAGGTGATGGTGTGAGCTCTTTCTATTGGGTTTGGTCTTATCATATTGGGTATTCCATTCGTATTCGATAATTTAAGTATTTCTTAAGTATTATGAATGTGCTACCACGATTGGTAATCGTTTGCATAAACTTCAGTAAGCGCAATCTATCAAACCTTCCAGTAGGTAACATTAGAAGATTAAACATATTCCAGGTGGAGTTTGCTTTGCGTGGTAAGCTAATTTTGGTAAAAATGCTGTGCGGTGAGGCTCACAATTACACAGCGTCCTGGTGCAGCTGAGTGGTTGGTAAAATTAAAGGCTCTTTGTTTTTATTTGTTTTTTTTTCAATCTTGGAGCTGTGCTGTGCATTGCTGGTCGCGTGTCTAGAGATGCGACGAGTTTTTTTAAATGTTTTTTTCTTCTTAAATAACTTGTTTTTTTTCTGTTGCAAAAATACAAACCTACTTTTTTGAAAAACTTTCATTTGATCAAGAGGGAACAGACACGTTTCTAATTTATTTATTTCTGATCGGAATTTGATGGGACAAGAAACAAAATAATGATCTCTCCCAATCATTTCAAAATTAGGAATGAAATGTAAAATCGGTATGGTAGAAAAAATTATCCTCGTTTGACTTTTGGCAAAAATTTAGTTATTATTATTTTTATCATCCTTATTCCTTAACAGGGAATTATATATATTTATATGTCAAAAAAAATCTTCCCAAACAAATTCCTAATCCGCAATAAAAATAAAAATATGTTGGGTAAAAGAAAAAGTTATCTTCATTTTAAATCTTTTTACATAACCTCATTAAATTCAGAATAATTTTCATTTTTTGGAAAAAGATTTTTGAAATCTCACAAACTAATTCCAATTTAGAAAATTTAGAATAAAAATTTGCCATTCAGATTTCGGATATTTTGACTTTGTTACATTTTTATACCAATTTAGAAATTTAAAAAAAAAATATGACTCTAGAACTAAGAGTTCAATGTTAGTTTTAAACATACTGATTTTTTTTTTTTTTTTTTTTTTTTTTTTTTGCAGGGAAGATATTTTTCCGCGAAACTTTTTTAAATTTTAAAATGTTATGAAAAAAATAGATTTATAAAAATTAAGATCATTAATGTGCGAAAGTTACAACAATATCAGGTAACACGTAATCCCATCCAAATAAGTACATAATTGACCAAAGACATGTCTGTAATATATAAAAGATTGGAGGTATTTTATGAATTTTATTATTATTTATTTATTTATTTATTTATTTATTTGTTTATTTATTTATTTATTTATTTATTTATTTGATTTAATTAATTTATTTATTATTTTTTTTATTATTCTTTATTATTATTATTATTTATTATTATATATTTTATTATATTATTATTATTATTATTTATTGCTATTGGATTATTCCATTATTGTGATAATGAGTAGTATTTTTATTATATTTATATACATTATCCATACTTATTACCCCATTTAATATTTACATCCCTTCCGTGCTATTTATTAATATTTTATTATTATTATTGAATATTATTATATTATTAATTTATATGTTTAGGAAATGAGTATTTTATATTTGACATCGTTATAGGATCATATGACTTGATTATTATTATTATTATTATTATTATTATTATTATTATTATTATTATTATTATTATTATTATTATTATTATTATTATTATTATTATTATTATTTTATTTATTATATTATATATTATTATGTTATAATTTTTATTTCATTGTCTTTCATTAAATTAGATAATAAGTGTTTATTTTTATTTATTTTCTTATTATATTTAAATTATTATTTAAAATTCATAGTTATAATATTACTTTAAAATCAGTTATAATTATTATTATCAAATGTATAACGATTATTATTTTTAAAAATGAATATTCTTATTATTTGAGTGAGTAAGATTAAAATAAAAAACTTAAGTTATATATAGGACAAATTCATTAAAACTGTGCTAAAATTAACGACTATATATCAAACATAATAATTATATAAATAATTAATTTAAATAATACATCTATAATCTAACTATATATAAATATATATAAGTAGTCATCACGCTATATATTTATTATCTATAGGCGATTATTATAACTATATATTATATATATATATATATAAATATAATATATAATATATTAGTAAATATATATATTATAAATAATATTCCTAAATATATATATATATAACGCTATACCATAAAGATATATATAGTTATAGATACATCTAGGTCATATATAGTAAGTCATATTAGGATTAGACCTAGTATAGCTATATATATATATATATATATTATATAGTAATAATATAAATTAAGTGCATTATAGCTTATAAAAATATATAATACTGTATATATATATATATAAATATATATATATACATATATTATATATATATATATTATAGTTATATATATATAGTATAAATATATATAATATATATATATATTAAAAGATATATTTTTCTCTATTTGAAGGATTATATATTGTATATCATATGTATAATCTATATATCATAGTACTATATAGTATTATATATATAGATATTATATGTAGATATATAATATTACGCTAATCATATATATATTTATGATATTCAAAACTGCATTAAAAATTATTTCTCATTGTGCCAGATTTTTCATATATCTTTTTCAAAAAAAAAAAAAAAAAAAATCTAATTTGAATGTTAAATGAAAAAACTGGAAATGAAGATAGCTTTTTCTCAACTCTCTTCATTTTCACTTTTATTAAAGATTTCGAAATAATCAGGGAAGATATTTTTTATGGCATATAATTTATCATGATATGGATAAAAAATACTTTCCTAAGTGATTTTTGGGTCAAAAGTTGAAAATAAAAGGTTTTCCTGAATCGATTTTAAATTTCTTTATATATTTGGAAATATGTGTAATTTTATGTGTAACTCGACAATACAAACAGTCGAAAACTGAAAGGAATAAGGTGTGTTAAAATGTCCTTTTATGCTATAAATCAAAAGAGAAAATATTTTAAAAATAGAATTTAGAGTTCGCAAGATGGGATTGCTAGAAAAAGTAATAAAAAAAGCCTAGATCTATCTTAAGGAAAAATTCATAATAAAAGATATAAACCCACTACGAAGTAAAAAAACTTTGAAATATATATCTATCTATCTATCTATCTATCTATCTATTTATCTATCTATCTATAACTATCTATATATAATAAAATCAAGAAATCTATATATATATATATTAATTTATAATATAATACTAATATATATATAATATATATAATATATATATATATTATATATATATATATATACTATAATATATATATATATATATAATATATATATATAATATATTATAATATTTACTATTAATATATATTATATATTATTTATATAAATATAATATATATATTATAGTATATACTTTATTTATTTGTATTATATATAAATATATATATATTTTATATATTATAACTATATATATAATTTATATAATATATATATTTTATATATATTATAATATATATATACGTAATTTAATATTATTATAATATAATTATATATATAATTATAATATATATAAATTAATATTCATAAAATAACCCCTTAACTAAGTTATGAAAATTCACACTGCTGGGATGTGAACCTGGGTCCAAGCAGATGTCCGCGTAAATGTGTTTGACGACTACGCCACGATATGTAGATAGTATGTAACGATATTTGGCTCACTGACGAACGCTTAGACTGACTTGGAAACGACGCTTCGGACGACCTTGACTTGACTGACCTGGTGACCTATAGGGCCTTCTTATGGCAATCCGAAATTTTCTTTGCCCCTAAAAAGAATTTTTTTTTGACCTCGCCCTATTACTCTTGGCCTCTGTAATGTTATTTACCGCCGTGGCGCTTAATTTGGCCCCATCGAAGAAGAGGGACTTGCTAGACGGAGGCGAACCTTCCTTCCGTACTATTGCCCCCCTATCTTCTACACCCCCTTTAGGCATCTCCATGGCGTCAATTTGTAGACCACACTAAGTTTCGGTACTGACCCTAGTTATTTGCAACCCTTAAGAACCGCATTGTAGGTAACTATCCTGTATGTATTTTCCTCACTTAAGCACACACCTACACCTACACCTACACACACCACGACACACACACACACACACACACACACACACACCCCGCACCCACTGTCATGAACTCCACGATTTTTCACACGTAACCTTTTCATTCTGTTCTTAACCTTCCTTACTACCTCAAGCCTTAACGTCTTCACCGCTTCGAGTCTATCCAGATTCATATTTCAAAATAGAACGTCGACCGCTCACCCAAGCAAAACTCCCTGACCTGTTACCACGTCCAACGCTATGATTTGAGAGAATATATAATGAATGTGAAACAGCAGGAGAATCGCTGTTTAATTAAACTTAGAATACTATTAATCACATAATAATAATAAATGAATCATATAATAATATTTTTAATAATAATATATATAATTTTGAAGATAACTAAGTGTAGAACTAATAATAAATAATAATAATAATAATAATTAATAATGATATTATACTATATATTAATATACATAATAATAATAGTATAATAATAATTATATATATGAAGCTATACTATATATATATATCGTGAAATATATATATATTATTATTAATATTATCACTTAGTATCCATATATATATATAATATATATATATAGTATAGAGGCTGCTCAAATTCAGGATATCTGAAGCGATATGAGCAAACAGGAGATGAGAGAGAAGAAGAGAGTTGAGGTTACGCTGGCGTTGGCGCAACATGTCGCAGCAGTTACTTGCTATCAGTTCCCACATGTATTTATTACCAGATTTAATAATAATAATAATATAATTATAATTAATACTAATAATAATAATAATATAATCAATAAATTAGTAGATGAATAATAATATTAATAATTACATAATTAATTAATAATAATAATAAAAGATAATATAATTAATAAAGCATATAATATATATAATATATATATATATATATATACGTATATATAATTATATTTATATATATTCATATATATATATATATACTTGAGATTACCTATTAATATATAAGAATATAGAGACAGAGAGAAGAGAGCAGAGAGCCAGTGCGTGATGACAGAGCAAGGTGACACAGAGAGATGGATGAGAAGGTACGAGAGAGACAGGAGCTAGAGTTATATTCTGGCTGTTGCGCTCAGCTAGCCTTCATGCAGACTTCACTTGCCTTATTTAGTGTTCCCTACATGTTAATACCGGTAATTTTCCAGAGTAACATCAACACCTTAATAATAATAATAATAAAAGAATTAATTAAGAATAATAATAATTTAATAATAAAATTAATAATAATAATATAATAATTATTATATTGTATATATATATATTACTATATTTATATATTACTACTATATATGTATATATTATATTATATATGATATTATATATAGTATATTAATACTATATATATAATATTTATTTAGTATATAGAGGAGAGAGAGAGAGAGAGAGAGCGAGGAGAGAGAGAGAGAGAGAGAGGAGAGAGAGACACTTATTGGCTGGCGTGCGCCTTTCGGCAGCTTGATCTGAGATCGAGCTGTCAAGGACTGTTGCTGAATTGATAACGGCAATTCTAAGTAATAATAATTATAATTAACCAAAATTTTATTTTATCTTAATTTTTTATTAAAAATAATTACAATTACAATACGTAAAATAATTATTTTTTCTCAGAAGTAGCACGTGGGACGATAGCTATTGAACTCAAACGCGTGGGTGAAATCGTTAAATAAAAATAATTATACTATATATATATATATATATATTATATATATATCTATATCATTAAATTAATTATATATTGTATAAATATATAATATAATATATATATATATATATATAATATATATATAAATAGATAATATAGAGAACTATATCCATTATAGTAATAATAGTATTTTACTTTATTATATATTATATGATATATATATTAGTTACAATTTGGCATGCCCTGGGGCGCTTGAGCATGTTTGGTTAGGTGACTGGGACAGTCTCGATTATTTTTACAATATTTTTTGTTTTAAATTCTTATGTAAACCTTGAAAATTGGAATAAGTATTCTGAAACCGAAAACGTGTCGGATAAATAATTATTTGAACATGTTAAATACGTATTCCGTATACTCAGCTATCCTAATTATGTTTGATAGATAATTAATGTCATATATATATATACCATAATACATTTTTTTGAATATAATATATATATTATATATAATATATATTATGATAATGAATCACTTCAAATTTTTAATTTAGTATATATATAGTGTATATATACATATAATATACTATATATATACCTTTAATATTTTTTATCTATATATATATATATATATATATATATATTATATATATATATATAATATATATATATATATATAATATATATATATATATTATATATATATATATATATATTTTAATAAAGTTTAAATATCAATCATATAAATATATATATCACTAATCAATATTTCTATGGGCGGCTCTGTGCTCTGGTGCAGTTTGCGCACCAGCGATTTCATATAACCAACTAGCAGCCCTGCAACTATTTATATTTTTTCTCTTTAATTTTTTTATATATAGAATTAAATATTAAAGAAATTGAAATTGCGTGCTTTTTATAATAACATCTCTTTTATATTGAATGTAAATAGAAAGCCGTCAGTTGATAGCTGTTATTCAAATGTCAAATCAATATGATTGTTGCAGACACTTTACAACACATCAATTAAATTTTGAACGAGAAGAATGTGTGTGGAAATATACCGCGTCAACGTTTAATACCTACAACATCTGGTATAGGAAGAACAACCGCTTGTTTTCTTAACATTGGACCCTACCCTTAATAACTGAATTTCAAATTTTCGTACAAAGCAATTATAAAATTAGCGCTCAACATGTCAAAATTGATCGCCAGGAAGACGATACAATTTGCATAGGTTGCAATTTAGTCAGTTTTACTTTGAAGCGTTAGCGTGTAGTCTTTGTATAGTTTTTTTCAGAACTCTTGCCTTTATTAAATGAATAAGTGTAAAAAAAAAATTTATAAAATACATAACATTTAAAAATCATTTATTAATTTTTTTTCTTTATTAACAGTGGTTAAGTGAAATAAAGTTAAAATTAGACATATTATGATATAGGGCTATATTATTTTATATGGTTCTTAATATGTTTAACTATCTCTTATTATTATATTATTGACCGTATATTCTTATTATTACAAGCGTTATTATTATATGGAATTATTAGTTTTTATTATTATCTTACACGTTATTATATACTACTATCTTTTTAATTATTTTACATAGAGTAATTGATAAAGCTTCATTTTGATTCCTATTTTTTATCGATAAAAATTCTTATATTTTTATCCATTCTTTCATTCAATCTGTTTAGCAGATCTCATTTTATGTATCGCAATTTTATTTGATTTTTATAATTAATAAACAAAAAATCAATATACATTATATACTATATATATATATATTATATATATATATATATTATATCTATATATATATATAATATATATATATTATATAAATATATATAATATATATATATATTATATATTGAGAGAGAGAAGAGAGAGAGAGAAGAGAGTATGATAGACGAGAGAGCAGAGGAGAGCAAGTTGGAGTGTATCAGACCACCGATGAGAGAGAGATGTAGTTAATGCTCTTGAGAGTGTTGGTGTTTGATCTTATAGGGCCTTTATTATACCAGAGAGCAATAAAAATATATATGTGGTTGAGAATCGCGAAAGGGTAGGTAGATGCATTTCCGAGTACTATTTAATTTGAGGCATTTCTAAGAATGTTCTCAATTTTGCCCAAATAAAAGATGATATTATATGTTAATGCGTATAGCACGTATGTATATGTTATCTCTTGCCATTATATTTCATCATTCATATACAACGTTAACTCGCGTCGCGAGTAAGTTGTGACACGGCAAGGCTCGCGCACATTTGAGAGACGTTTGCCATTGCATAAAAAGCAGCCTGCAATGCATTTAGTCTTGGGTATTGTTTTAGTTTTATTAACTCAATAAATCAGTCTAATGAATAAATTTAATTTAACTACGATAAAAATATTTGGAATAATGGAAAGAATTATGCTCATTAAGACCAAAATAAGAAGTGTTAAGGTAAGTAACAAAAATTAAGAAAATTTAAATTTTTGATCTATATATATTTATATTATTATATATATATATATATTATATTTACGTATATATATATATAGTATAATATATACTATATCTATATCTATATATATATTAGATTATATTATATAATAATATATTATATATATATAATATATATATATATAGTATTATATATATATATATAACTATTATATAATATACCTTAAATATTATATATATATATGATATATTTATTAATTTATATGGTTTGTGCCTCTCTCCCTTTATTGGTTTGTATCTTAATTTGAATTGTCGAGAGCCAGATCGCGTGATGATGAGTGTGATGCGGTTCCGCCCCTAGGATTATATATATATTATATATATATTTATTATAGGATCTATATTTATATTTGTTTATTAACGTTTCTATTTTCATATATTATGTATTAATAATGATTATATATATAATATTTATATATTATTTTAGTTATTATGCAGTGAGGCAAGTGCATCAATTGCTGTAGACGAGTATATTCCACCGTCGAGATGTATGTATGTGTTAGCTCGTTGTGAGCGATGGTAATAAGATATATATAGTAATATTAGTGTAGTGGTAGGGTATAATATGTGTATAGAGATATGATAGCTTATACTAGTATAGAATATATAAGTATCCCGCTTGGTTTGTATAGGATAATTATTAGGTGCGTAGGTATATTATAATACTATACTATTTCTACCCCTGTGTAGAGCTGCTCAATGTGAGCAGTTCGATGATGTGTCACACTCTATCTATATATCACACACACACACTTTAGCATTACACTTATACCACCTACAAACACGCACTACCACCTTAGAGTCTCCTCGGTCAATCTCTCTCGCCCGCCTCGACGAGGAATGCTCTTATATATCGTGCGACCGTATTTTTTCGACCACCCTGGTCTTTCCAGGGTGCCAATCTATGAAAGACCCAAATAATTGTTTCTCGGCTCAGACGCCTTTGGGTATCCAGGGCCAATTTATAGATATTTATAGTATATGTAGTATATATTCCAATAAAAATCGCAAGTGTTTGTTATATTGTATGGGTTAGTCATACTATATATAGTAACAATAACTATATATATATAAATATATGAGAGGGAGTTATAAGTGTGTTAGTGTGAGTGTGTGTATGTGTATGTGTTATTGCATATTTATTTATATATATTATGAGTATATTCATGTATATATATTCATATATATTATATTAGTATTAGTAGCTATATATATATATATAATATATATATTATATATATATATATGTAATATATATTATATATAATATAGTATATATATAAATATATATATAATATATAATATATGGATATTATACATATTATTTATATTTTAGTAATATATAGTAATATATAATATATATATAATATATATATATATTACTACGCCGCGCTATGTCACTTATACACACATACCCTATGACCACACACCCACATATACATACATTCACTATCACTTATAATCACATACACTATGACAGCTTACACGAGCAGCATGCACTATGGAGCACTGGTATACATACACTACTATGAACACTATATAGCAGTCTTACACTTTACATATGACACTTGACACTTGATAGCAACCACTATGGACACTTATAAACACTTACCACTTCATATACACTATGACCACTTATAAGCACTTACACTCGCATTAGACACTTACACTAGCCCATACACTTACACTAGCATATGCACTTAGCACACCACACACACACAGACACTTACGTTGGCACTCACACACTCGATATTTTGATTCCGCAACGCTTTATTGCCTTAGCTTTGATGCCTCAGCTTTAATGCTCAGCATGGATGCTGAAGGTTCATCTTGGATGACTCATCTTTGATGACTTCATCTTTGATACCATCTATATTGATTATTCATCTTTGATGTGTATGTGTGTGTATCTGCTCGTGATCCTGCTCATGAGTGAATATAATTGTTCTGACCCTAAGTTCATAGCTGCCCACCAGGGATCGCAGCAAGCGCCCTTCCCCGCAAAGGATGCAGCTCCGCACCCGTAGGTGCGACCCCCCGAGCGAATGATCCCCGCGTTCCCGGCCGCCGGCGCGCGCCCGCGGGCGCAATATTTCCGCTGTACCGCCCGCCGCGTTGTTGCCTCGCAGGTGCCAATTATTCCCGCTGCCGATCAGCAAAATATGATATACAATGTAAAATGACTATTTAAAGAATTTTCTTTTCAAAGGTGGTGTGTAGTGAGTGTGTGAGCTCAGTTCATTTTTTATTTCATACTTAACATTTTTATTAAAAACATTTTCATTCTAAAATGTAACTCATTACAGACATCTGTTCATTATTTGTTACTTAATACTTTTTAATTTATAAATTTTAAATGTATGTACGAAGAAAAATAACAGAGTGTCTGATATTATAAACAGTTTATTTTACTTACAATTGTACGATTAATTTTATTACAAACATGAAACATTAGGTTAGCCTAAAGCAGTGAAAATTCAGATTAAATCTAATAAGACGTTTACACCCCCTCTCAACTCTAATCTCCTCAGAAGGGCACTATAAGAGCTCACTCTGTCTTTGTATTCTTCTCTACTGTTGGTTACTGGCGCTATTTTTATAACTCATTAGCCTCATCTCGGTTTATTTTTATTCTGGCTCTTTCCGTTGTGAGAGCTGTGCACATATTTATTAACCATTGATCATCACCTATTTAAATGCAGGTAAACTACACGTAAACTCCACATACGGTTGTTTAACATTTATGCTCTAACAAGTTGGTTAGTATGCTTTGTTTTACTGTTTTACTGACGGCTTTAACTCATATGTTTTTACTGCTTTAACTTCACATAATTTTTATTAACTGATGTGACATTCACCTTTATCCCTTGTCAGGTATAATCCTCATCGCATATGAGTGCGAATACTCGAAGGTGTTAATTTTTCTTGAGCACCAACGCGCAGCCTCTATATGAGATTTTGTTTTACTGCTCGTGACTCACTAGCTCTTCACTACTTTATGTTGTTGTTCTGCTTTTCCATGTGAGCTGCATGTGTTTTACCTCCTTTAACTCATGTTTTTTACTGACTCTCGCCACTCGTTAGTTTTAACTACTTTAACTCTATTGCTTATTTTGCTTGTAAGCTGTTGCCTATTATTTCTCTAACACTCTTATGTTTTCTTATATATATTTTTATTTTGTTTGTAATACTTTTTATTTTTATTTCCATTTTAGTGTTTATTGTTCATGTATATTGTACTCTCTATTATCACTTGTATTTACTTTTTTGAACTTATGTATTTCTTTATTCTCTTATTTATGTGTTTATTTTATACTACTCACGAGCTCTGAATTAGTGTTTATTATTATTCGTACAACACCACATATCACACTACACACAACACCACACATACACACACATACGAATACACACACACACACGCCAACACACTTACACACATAAGTTATAATTTATTAAAAAATGGGTTATGTTTAATTAAACACGTATCAATTTATATCTCTACTCAATTTAATATAGTAAGTAATCTCTTATCTAGTTTCTTTTAAAACTTCTCACACAATCACAGTGATCTTTAACATCAAGAATTATTATTAAACTGTTACTACTTTGTTTATACTTTTATAACTATCAAGTCTTTTTATAACTTTTACTAAAATTTTATGAATTTTAAATTAAAAACTATATTTTACGTACCTTAATAGTCAGATAATCAGTGAATGACTGCAGTAGGCCAGTGCCTTCGCTAGCACTCTCTACACCAAGCATGCACCGTCTTGTTCTATTGACTTACTGTGGTTTACCCTCATCTTTACCGGTAATAAGGTCTACTCACACAATAATTCTTCCTGACGTTAATAAACATGTATTTTATTAAAGATTCATCCTCTAGAGTTTTGTGTATAGTAATGTGAGATTAAACAATCTTTTTCACTTACATTTATATTATTCAGTCGATGTCGGATCGTGATTGAGACTAAAGTATTAAGATATTTGTGCGAAATAATGTTGTTGTCTTAAACTTATAATTGTAGCGCGTGTGGGAAAAATTGGAGAGTGATAGTCATTATGAATCGAAATACGTGAGACGCTAAATAAATTGATTCTCAAACACTCGTTTAAATTCGTTTTGGGTAAGATACTCGCCAAATATGTGAGTATACTGTATATAGTTAGTCCATATAAGTGTGATAGTTGTCCCCAAGACTTGTAAGTTATGCTACAAGCTGAGTTATACTGCTTATATAAACATTAGTTGATGACTAAAGATGTTCTTCATATACTAATAGTGATATACTCCACACTAATATGTACTATACTCACTATATACATGTACAGTGCTCTCATAACCCGTTTTCAAATACCTTTTTCTTAAGTCCTTACCCCCCTTAGCCTAGTGGAATACGGTACCCTATAAATTAATTAGTATATATGTGTGTGTGTGTGCAGTGAGGGCAAGTGAAATATCAAGCACTAAGAGCCACGGCGGTTCTGTGATATATCTATCTACCACAGCTCGCATGCACTGGAGTAATAAATAACAGGTTACTAATGATAGTGAATATTCGAATGTATAGTATTTATATATAATAGTCATATATTATATATAGTATATATATCATTATATAGTAAATTAGTTAAGCTATAGTGAATAATTGCTTTATATATATATTATATACTACACTATACCGACATACTAAGAGTTAGTATTTTTCTAACACTTATACCACGATAGAATACAGTATAAATATAATATATTATATATAATATATATATATATTATATAAATTATATATCTTAAAAGAGTTACATCATATATGTGTTCTACCGCACGCTAACACCAGCACACGACACACCACACACGACCACACACAGACACAACACACACTAAACACTCTGTTACATCTGCTCACACAAGCGTTTACAACACCGTCACTACCGTCTGTGCCATGGGTCCTTCTCCCACCAACTTGTTGGACATCCTGTACATGTTGCGGCTAGACCCCTGTTCATTTGCGACCAAACCTTTGGGCTCTTCCAGGGTGGCACATTTGAGAACCCAAATTGTTGCGGTCAACCCTTTTTGTGTTCCAGGCACTCTTCTCTCATATACTCAGCAGTCATAATATAATAACTCCTCGCCGCCGCGTGTACGTACCCGCAGTCTATACCGCATAAATAATATAATTAACCCTGCTCTCGTAATATAACTATCTCAGTATAGCCGTCCGCGTATGACTGCTACCGGCTAATAGTATAGCTCGGTACTAATTAATATATATTACCGATATAGATATAATATAATATATATATACAGTATATATAAACCTGATCTGATACTCTATAGCGGTGTCTAGTCCGCATAGTACGTATATATCGTACTCCTCAAGGAATTTCCCGCTTATAATAGATGAAAGCGGAAAATAGATATTCTCCTCCGGTTTAAGTAAGTCCAAGTACTCTTCAACAAAAAGAATCGTTTCAAATATTATTTAACATATACGTGTAGCATTCATTTTTACTTACTTAATTGTTTTCTCGATAATAAATATCATTATTATTATTAAAATCATTAATATACCTATTATCTACTATACTTTATATAATAAAGCTATAGAGTATAATTATAGCTCAAGTAAAAAGCAATAGAATAATATATAGTGTTATAATATTACCTAGAACTAACCTTAAGGTGGATTAGTAATGCTTTGTTATTTACTGCTTTACTGCATTTAGATACTTTATATGCTCATTAATAACTGCTTTAACTTATGTTATTTATACTTAGCTCTATACTATATTACTTACTCACGCGTATGTCACAACTTTATTAAACCATGTGACCACTATTGACTCTTTACTGCTTCTAAATACCTTTCAATCGGTCACTCTTTAATGTCATGCTTCATTATATCATCAAATACACTATCGACTACGTTACACCCACGCGTTCTATGACACTTATATACAGGTGCACACTATGACTCTCATAAGCTTTCTTCCTCTTATGCATTAAATAATGGAGACAATTTTTATTCGCCCTCTTGCAATTTTTATTTAAGTAGGGTACACTTACACTTAATTAAATAACATCCGATGCACTTTATATAAAAGCACTAACACTCACGCCCAGTAACACTATACATTGCTCATAGACCTTACACTAGCCCATATGCACTTACGCACACACCACACACACAGCTACACACAGAAACACATACTCTTCTCACACACTACTGATAATATATATGATTCCTTAACTGATGCCTTAACTTTGGTATGCCTCCACAGTTATGCTCTCTCAGCCTTATTGCGCTTGCAACGTTGAAGTCATCTTTTGATTATAGTGCTCTATTCTTGACGTGCATCTCTTGACTATCCATTATGTATTGCTGATTTCATTCATTCTGATTGAAGCATCATCTTGATGGTCTCATCTCTACCTCCCTACATTCTTAGTAAACAGAGTTAATCTATTAATTGTCTTCTTCCCTAAGGCATACGTGCTGTTCCGACTCAGGCTCGCAGCAAGCGCCCTCCCGCAAAGGATGCCAGCTCCGCACCCGCAGGTGGCCGAACCCGCGTTCCCGCCCGACGCGCCGTGCGTTCCCGCCGTCCGCGCGCGCACGCAGGCGAATATTTCCGCGATCCCGCCACCTGCGCGTCCCGCAGGTTCGCACAATTAGTTCCCGCGCTCGTAACGCGAAACAACTCTTCTCACTCGACTCACAGAATTACACCTTGAACCTCTTTGGTAAATGGAAATTTCTTTTCATAGAAACATATTGTACTAAAATTCAGTATCGATTCATACGATATCATTTCCCTTTATTACTCTCATCTCTTGCGATTCTAAAACTGTAAGCTTCTCATAGTTAAACGATTCGTTTATATTATATTTTTTTACTTAATACTTTGTAATAATTTATAAATTTTAATAATAATTGTACAATGTTCGTAGAAAATTATACAGATGTGTCTTTCTGTATATTTAATAAACTATTGTTTATTTTTTAACTACCTAATATCTGGCTATACTCGTGAATATATTTTAGTTAATAAATACATTAACTATCATATTTATCCTATTAATAAGCATGTTAAATTCATGTAATAATCAAATAGAGGTGTTACCTAAACCTAAGGGATTTATGTATGCTTTTGTTTTACTGTTGTACTGCTTTAACTCATATGTTTTTACTGCTCTTTATTCTCTCAATATTTATTATACTAGTTACTATACCTTTTAAGGTCAGAAAGTCAGTAATCAAAGAGTGAGTGTTAATAAGCAACAAAGGAGATAGTATCGCTTATTGCTTATTATGATTTTATTCTGCTTTAAGTTACCTTCATTTACAGCTTTAACTCACATATTTATTAACATTACATACCTTCTAAAATCTAGTATAGCAGTAATATCTAATAGTAAGGTGTGTCCTTATAACACCACAGGGGATTGAGTATGCTTTGGTGTTTTTACTGTTACTGCCCTTTAAAACTCATATGTGTTTATATGCGTTTATCTACATGTGTGTACTGCTTTAACTCATGTTTCACTGCTTTAACTCATTGATTTTGATGCTTTTATAACTCCATTCGTCTCTTGCTTAACTCATTTTATAATTCTTCTTTTTATTATGATTGCTTTTATACTTTCATCACTTTTAATTTCTTGATACATTTTATTCCACTTTTATTTTTGCTTTACTGCTCTCTCTTTATTATTACTTTTTATATGTATTTTATTTTTCATCTTTGCTATTATTTTTATATTTTAATCTTATTTCTGCGTATACTTAGTGGGTTTATTTTAACTTCAGGTCCTAGTGTCTCGTTTTATTTAGAACACACATACACAACACACACACCACACACACACCACACACACACACTATAACAATGTTCTAGAACTTAAAGTATGGTAATAGTCGTTACATACCATACTCGCCGTTAACTCCCTGACTTTACTGCTTAACGTCATATAATTATTAACATTATGTTTTCTTTTATATTTTTGTTTTATTTACTTTTTATTATTTCTTTTTTATTTTTGTTTTAATACATTTTCTTATTTTTTAGATTTTTTTGGTAAGAATAAAACACACAGAGTTTCGGGTTATATAAACATTTCGTATTTGAATACAAATTGTAGCGCAAATTTTATTAAGAACCTGTTGATATATACGAGTGTTTAAGGGGAGTAAAATCGCGTTTTTTCAGTTTGAAAGCATAGTTAACATAATCCAAGAACACTATAAATCCATTAGACATACAAATTTTTCAGCAGGCAAATAGTATTTACAAGTATTATTAAAACATACATTATTTAAAAATCACATCATAGATGAATAAATAATAAATACAATAGACTCCACATAATTGGAATATAAGGGCTGAACAGGCGGTAAGACATAGTTTTTACACAGCATATTATATATTTAAAAATAAAAGTAATATAATGATATTCAATATAATTTAAGTTGCAAAGAATCAAGTTATGTGAACAGTATCGTTTTTTCTCTATAAACGGAAATCCCAATGTCCTGTGGAGGTGAATGTGACGAGGCATGTATGGATATGAACGCAGGTGTCCTTCTCCAACTTTACAGAGATTTGATTTCGTTATAGGCAAACAACCTAAAAAGCGGACGTGGTCGGTTTTAAAACACCGCATTTTATTTCCTCTGCAATTCATCTGTTAATAAATTCCAAAATGTACGTTGCGTAACGTCTGTTCAATTTCAATCGAGTTGTGAGGGATGCTCAAGATAGACCACTTCAGTGATGGGTGATTGTAGACACTCGATCCAACAAAGGAACTTAGTCCTAAGGTCCCCTTTCTCAAAATGGTTTTAAATGATAGGCGTTAACAAGCGTGAAAGGTCGTGCAGTAAGGATCGTAAACGACATAGTGAAACTTACATTCTTTGGCGCTATTCGTTCCAAGATTCTACACCCTGTCACCCGCTGATTATCATATGACATCGACTACTGATATTGGTAATAAGTCTCGTAAAAAGAGACGCGATTATTCCAGAGTAATAGCGAGTGTCTCGTGTGTAGTTACACAAAGTTACTAAGGCACGTCCGTGACGGATTAGGTCCCCATTACACATGACAATCTGATTGCTCCCTAAAGTCCGACCATAGGTTGTGAATGTTTCAATCAGTGAAAGGTTGAAGCTTGTTCTTATAATGTCCCGGAGTAGGGCCTTCCAGGTGGTTCCCACAACTCCGCCCTCATCTATACTAGTGACGCTCTGTCCTCGTCTGGTACACTTTTCCGCTCGCACCTACATGATCGTTAGGCCGAGTATTGATACATATTCGTATATGTCGCATCTTGACTGTCCTCTGGTGCGGAAATTTCAACAACATCGTTGACGTAATCTCAACCTCTACTTTTGATAGCAAGGGTACGTTGCCTGTCAGAGTATTCGAAATACGGCGAGGGATTGTTACCCACTCATGACTCTCTCTCTCCAAATGGTCGGCTGTGGTCAGCATAATCTTCTCACTTTTTTGCTAGACCATAGACGAATAAATGCCTCCAGCAGGTGAAACAAAGGCTTTCAGGACAGTGGCCCAGCTGTTTAGCATTTTAAGGTATTACTTTTTATTTTATAGATAGCAAATTTAGAATTGGATGACCGTGATAAAATAGATATTCTTTAAGCTATCTATCAGATGGTGATGCATCTGAGAGTCGCATGTATTTATATTTAAAGACTTGACTTTTGTGAGTGTATTAATTAAAGCACGTATATAAGCAATTCCGTAATACTTCTCTATCTCAAATCGCATAACTCAATTAAATTAATTCTGTCAAGTTTCCTTTCAAACTGCGCATAAATAGAGATCTAAATCAATTTCAGCATTTAAGTAATGTTAGTTATGGACTGTTAGCGGCTTTTCACTTCTGATTATAGACTGATTATTCTTCAAACTCAAAGGACTTTTTACTTAATTATTCATATCTTGTAAGTTTATTACATGTAAAACTATCAATGTTTTATTAAATAAAACCACGATGAC
>JABUQX010019202.1:0-15000 GCA_015478945.1 Trachelipus rathkii
CCCAACTTTTGCAGTGGTTCAGAGAACATTAGAAGAAGAAAGTAAATACTGAAACAGCTGAATTTACAAAGGCAGTAATGAAAGAAGAAGAAGATGTGCCACTGTTTGCTTTACGCTTGTTGGGATTGGCACAAAGAGCCT
The DNA here is from genome assembly GCA_015478945.1 of Trachelipus rathkii. Classification (NCBI taxonomy): domain Eukaryota; kingdom Metazoa; phylum Arthropoda; class Malacostraca; order Isopoda; family Trachelipodidae; genus Trachelipus; species Trachelipus rathkii. The sequence goes on from JABUQX010019202.1 coordinate 142, forward strand.
TTCCAGGAAATGATGTAAAGAGAATGCCTATGGTGCGAGAAAAGTTCTTGGATAGTGTGCCGGAAGAGGTCAAGATTCGAGTGGAAACTGCATTAATGGGAGTAGAGGTTACTCAGGGTTCAGTAACCCCTTGGGAGCAGTTAGTAATAATGGTGGACAAGGTATACCGCGGAAATAAGAAGAAAGAAAATCCGGCCGTAGAAATAGTTGATTTGACTCAGTCATTACAAATGTCCACCATTCCCATGCAACATCAAATGGCATTACCCAGATATGATACCCAAGAGGGATTGTGTTGTTGCCGACAAATGCAAACACAACCCCAGCTTAGAGCTGTAACATCTCAAAGAAACGATAATAATGCTGCTAACAATGCAACACCAATATCATCAAGTAATTATAGGCCACCAAGATATGAATCATCAAATCAAATCACAACAAGAGAATTTAGAAATGGGCAGAGAAATTATCAACAAAGAAACCAAAATGGCTCCGCAGTTCCAACCTGTAACCATTGCAAGAAGAGAGGGCATAACATGAGTGATTGTTGGAATCGGCCACAATGTATGTATTGTGGTAAACGAGGTCATGTCATAGAGGACTGCTACCTTGAACAAAACCGATGTTTGAAATGCAAAGAGGTAGGACATTTGGTAGGGGATTGTCCCAATGGTCGAAGCCAAACTCCGGCACCACCAAGAATAACGTGTCCCTTTTGTCAAAATGAACATTTAGGAAAAGATTGTCCACAAAGATCGGGAAACGGGGGAGCTCTGGCATGGAAGACCTCATGCCAGAAGCCGCAGCAACAGCAGAAGTAATAGACGAATATGAAGGGGGAGCTTGGGGAATTGATGTTGAAGGGGATGATCCTGGAGAGTCGAAGGAGATTCTTCGCGAATGTTTTAATCATACAACATCGGTTCAAGTGCCCTCAGTAAACAATTTTGAGATTGAGACCCCACAAGGGCAGGATCAGGTACAACAGGTATCTGTAATGGGTACAGTTAGTGACAAAGACATCCCCTTAGAGAATGAAAATGACCAGGTAAGGGAGGACTCCCCAGAGTTGACAGAAACCAATCATGCAAATGCAGAACCGACACTCGCAGAAGAGAACGAGAATGAAAACAAGAGTGAGGATAGTTTCGCAGAGAACATCATTCACTATCATATAATAAGAGCTCCCCAAAAGACCTTAATCTTGCAAGTTACCATATTGGATCAACCACCTATGGAGCCTCTTACAGTGTTTGTAGATACGGGTGCAGAGGTGAGCCTTATATCGGCCAGCTGTTTCCATCTGTTAGACAAAAAGAAAAGTCCAATCTTGCCCACAGCTTTAGGGGCGTTACTGGAATAGGAAGTGTCCGATTTCCAGTTCTAGGGGAAATAATGATCGCATTACGTTTATCTACCAATTATGTTCTGAAGCCGGGTCGCTTTGTCGTCGTGCCAGATCAACTGTCCGAATACGACTTGGTTTTGGGATATGACATTCTTAATCAAGAACATCTTTTACCTGATCTGTACCACAAAGAATTGGTAATCCGACGCGGGAATTATGTACAGACAGTAGCGGTGGATATGAGACAAGGTTTACCAAGGGAAGAGACCTGTGCCTTGGTAGAAGCTGTGAGTATTGCACCGCAGCGGTGTATGGTGGTAGAAATTGAAAGAAAAGGACGACCAATTCCTATAAAACAACCCGTTCTGGTGGAGGCTTGGCGGGATTTGTCAAAAGATATCAAATTTGAACATTCCTTAGTAAATTTTTCGGGCGATAAAGCTTTAGTAATATTGCAAAACAAGGGTGAAACAACAAGATATTTAAAGAAGGGAACAATTGTAGGACAATTGGAAGAAATTACTACAGTGGAGGATCCCACTGTGAATGTAGTCGAACTGAATGAGCAAAGTCCTAATGAATACTCCGAATGGACTCCTGAACACTTAGTTAGCGCTTTTAGATTGAATGAGGCGGATTTAACGGCGGATCAAAGGAATCAGGTCATTGAGTTATTGATGCGTTATCCCTCTGTCTCGAGTTTGGGAGATTCTGACGTGGGCTGCACAAATGTCATTAAACATAAGATCGAGACCCTGACTGAGGATCCAGTGCAAGTGCCAGTCAGAAGGCTACAAGGCTCAGAGAAATCGAGGCAGATTGCAAGAAATTGGAAAATGAAGGAATCATCCAGAGGAGCAAGTCCCCATACTCAGCCCCAGTGGTACCCATTAGAAAGAAAGATGGTTCAATCAGATTGTGTATTGATTACCGGGAATTGAATAAAATCACAAAGGGTGATAGTTTTCCTATCCCAAATCTGATTGATATGTTGTTTAGTTTCCAAGGCATGAAATATTTTACAACAATAGATTTAATAAAAGGTTATTATCAGGTGGAAATGGAGGAGACCAGTATTGAGAAAACAGCTTTCACCACTCCGTTGTCTCATTGGGAATTTTTACGTATGCCGTTTGGAGTAAAGAACGGCCCTGCCACTTTCCAACGAGGAATGAGATTTGCTCTGTCGCATATACCCTGGAACGAGTGCATGATGTATCTGGATGATGTCCTCATTATCAGTGAAACGTTTGAAAAGCATTTGGAAAATTTTAGAAAAGGTATTGTCAGCATTTGAAGAAAGGGATTCAAAATAAAACCAGCCAAAACTTTCCTCTTAAGAAAGGAGGTCCAGTATTTGGGTCATAGAGTGTCTGAACACGGTATGATCCCTTTAGAAAACAATTTACAAGGCATAATGCAGTTTCCGGTACCAACCACCGTTAGGAAATTACGGCAATTTCTGGGCATGGTAAATTTCAATAGGCGTCATATCGCCCATTGCTCGGAAATAGCCAAACCACTTTTCGAATTATTGAGTAGCAAGACTCTAAAGTGGACCGAACCATGTCAGAGCGCCTTTGTGGCATTGAAGGAAGCTTTGACATCATCGCAGATCCTGTCGTATCCAGATAGATCAGAAAAAGCAAACCCGTTATTGTTGTATGTGGACGCCTCAGATATCGGGGCAGGAGCGTGTCTTTCCCAGATACAAACCGGGGAAGAACGTCCTATAGCTTTCATCTCCACAACGTTTAACAAAGCTGAACAACGCTATAGTACAACAGAAAAGGAAGTTGCTGCAATACGATGGGCTGTGAAGGCATTAAAACCTTTCCTTTATGGAATAAAAGTAGTAATTTACACTGATCATCAGCCGCTTTTATATTTGCATAGTATGCCGTTAGTGAACGCACGTGTAGCTCGCACGCTTGAAGAAATCAATGATATAGACTACGAGCTAAGGTATATTCCGGGAAAAGAAAACATAGTGGCTGATGCTTTGTCTGATCACCGATCGGTGACGCACCTGACGAACAGGATACCTTTCCGGTTAACGCCCTTCCTGGAGGATTTTCTGAGGTTAAAATTCCTGGAGGGGGTGATTCACTCTTTCAAGCTTGCTCTGTTGCTTTATATGGTTCAATGGAAAATCATCTAAAGATAAGACAAGAAGTGGTTAAAGAATTGTTAGAAAATAGGGGTGAGTATGGATTACCAGCTGGAAGAGATGCTAGGCAGGTGACCAAACAATTACATCTCCTGAGACAACCCGGTCAGTTCCCTATAACACAGGTCATAATGGCATTTGCAAAATTACAACATTTGCAGGTTTGGGTGTATTATGGGGATTCAAAGCCGTTGAAGTTTGGAAAAGACACTGAAAAAAGTATTTGTCATCTTTTGTGTTGCAGCGGAGTACATTATAATCTTTTAATACCCATAAAAATTCAAACGATCCGCGAAACTGAACCAATGAGCACTAACTTGATAACACCTACGGTATTTTCGGAGTGGACATTGTTAAATGAATCGATGGAAGAAAAGAGCGCTACTGAAGCGGTACCACCAACTGTTAACGAAGACGCTACTAAAACTCCACAAAACACCGGTGGGGAGGTGGAGAGAGATTCGGGATATCCTCGAATACATCAGATAGTGATAGATCAAGATAATATAATAGATCCCTTGGAAATTGACCATGACGACATTGATAAGTTACAAAAATCAGACTACCTATTAAGACGCTTAAAAAGAGCCATAGTACAAAACTTGCCATTTAACGGGCCATTGAAACCTTTCGCGCGTGTAAGTAAGTACATATATCTGAGGAATGATCGGTTATACAGGGAGTTTCCTACGGGAGAGTTTGCATTGATTGTCCCATATTATTATTTGACTGAAGTAGCAATAAAAACACATTGGATGTTCGCCCATATAGGAAAGCACAAATTACATTCTCTGCTTATAAATTGGATATGGCATCCTAAAATCACAGCAATCTGTAATGATATCGCCACCACTTGTTATAAGTGCCAAGCTTGTAAGATTTCTAATATCATATACGTTCCGCCCACACTAAAAATAATCACTTCAAGACCTTTTGAATTGGTGGCGATGGATCTGATACAATTCCCTTGTTCAGCCCAAGGGAATAATTATGCATTGGTGATGGTAGATCATTACACAAAATGGGTGGCTGCCATTCCGCTGCGGAATAAACAAAGTATCAACGTAGCCAACGCATTTCAACATCAAATATTGCCATTTCTACAAAAGTTACCGGAACGACTCTAGCAGATAACGGCAGAGAATTTATAGGGCCTGAATTTGAAAATCTTTTAAAATGACAACAGATAAAACATGTACTGACTACTCCTTATACACCATCCTCCAATGGAGCTGTCGAGCGGGTCAATCGTACCATTAGTCAGTACCTTAGAATGTCCATCAAGAAGTCAAATAGGTGGGATGAAGAATTATCACAGGTTTTACTGGTTTACAATCATACAACTCATTCAGAGACGAACATGACTCCCTGTGCAAATATACTAAAAAGGGCGCATGAATTACATACCGGACTTCCTTTGCCTGTTGAGGAAGAACGTTGGTCAGATGGTCACAAGAGATTTGTTCCTTATGAATTACATCAGATGGTGGGATTAAAAGTTCATCTTCCCGGAAACCTGACTAAAAATAAATTCCACCCTAGATATAGTGGCCCTTATGAAGTGATCAAGGTAAATGACAACAAGGTCACCTATACAATAAAATCCGCAGAGAATGGGAAGCAATATAAAGCTCACCATAAGCAATTAAGGATATGGAAAATGCCCCCTGATTATTTAATGAATAATCCGACATTCCAACGATATGCGTTAAATGAAGATCGAGAATCAATGTTGTATGATGAAGATAAGGTCGAGGAAGTTTTAAATGATGAAGAAGTGGAAGTACCACTAACTGAATCTGACGAAATGAATGAGTTTGATAATGATGATGACGATGATGATGATGATTCATTTGTAGGATTCACTATTGATGAAGAAATATTAGCTACCATTGAAGACAAATTTAAAGAACTGTTAAAAGAACAGGAAAAGATAAATTTTAGGGGTGGGGAAAAAGATTAGTAAGCGGAAATAGGAGTTAGGCAGTAGACTTAGATAGTACTTAGGATTACGATAAGTTTATGATTCCTCAGGCAAGAGGAAGAATTTAATGAATACTTAGAAGGGACAACCTCTGAAATTATAGGGAGCAAGAATACCGCTGGAGTCCATGCAGAGTTCCACGGAAAATTTGAGGAATCTTACGTCACACTACAACACCTCTTGAAGAAAACCATTTAAGTATTGGACTGAAAGTCGGAAATATCACTTCCGTAATGAAGTCGAGAATAGAGGCATATTTGAATAATGAGCAAAGTGAAGAAGACCAGCAAATTCTTGCGGATGAATTGTCCTTTGAAGGTTTTGAGTTCGTGGATAATTTAGTAATTGAACAGCTAACGGAGCTTACATCGAAAAGAGAAGGCAATACTCGTCCTTATACTCGGTCGCGGGGGCCGTGTCAGGACCTACCCATAGTCTTTCCCTTCTTGATAGAGAGAAAGGCAAGAAATAAAAAGAAAAATTAAAATAAGATAGAAACACTTTTTAAAGAAATAAATATAGGAAATTAAATGAAAAAGAAAGTAAGAAATTAAATGAAGAAAAGCATTTCCCTTGTGCGTCAATACTGGAATTGACGGGTGGGGAGGAATGAGATGGATATCATCTATGTCTTGTTTTCCCCATCCTACAGGTGTGTATTTTTGAATAAAATATAACAGAGAAAAAAAACAAAACAAAAACCAAATAGACGGAAAATCAGCACCTGAGGAAGAAAAGAAAAAAAAAAAAAAGAAAATAAGAAAGCAAGAAAATAAATCGGAAGCCAAGAAAAGACGACTGGAGAATAACTCTTTGCCTTATCAAAAGGGTAAATATTAAAGATTATTATGTTCTTATTTATATGTATTTTACTTATAGTGAAGTAATAGAAGATGAATAAAGTAAATTTAGTAAAGCATTATTTGAATTTCTGTTGACTTTTGAAGAATTTATAAGCAGGAATTTATTGCGTAGATGATGTATTGGAAATGATTATTAGTTCCTGTTTCTATTCAGCTCCCAGTTTGTGATCCCGAAGAACCAGGATAACCATAGTGAAGTTGGCATCCCAGATTTGGACATAAGGCAGATAATCCATATAACAAGAAGGAAAAGTTAGATCTTCCCGCAAAGGGATTCCGCAGCGGAATTATTACTTGTCACCGGATTTATTCATCACCTGATTCTGACAAAAACTTCTGAAAAAAAATGTCAGCACTTCCCAAGGTATTTCATTCATATCCTTAATAATACCTAACTTCAGCATAAGTAAGCTCCCGTTGCACAGAATAAATAGTTAAATAAATTGGATCTAAATTTTGTATCAGCAAAACGCAAAGTTTTCCTGAAGTATAGATTTTGAAATAAAGTTCTTCTTGTCATTTTTGTCATAAATTAAAAATAAAGATTGGTGAAATGTATATATATGTAGATATATATCTATTTGTTTCCCGAAGTATAAAATTCATTATAGCATTAAATATAAAGATCATTTTTGGTGAAGGGAGAGCCGTATCTTTCGCTCGCGGGAGAGTGGAAGACCTGTTGATTTAAATTTCTAAAAGAAAAAAAAGCTTTTGTCCTTAACGCACACACACACTGGACTCCACGCCCCCGTTAAGTCGATTTGCTATAGTTGCCCCTTCTTCCAAAGAATATATATAATCCAAATTATTATTATTATTACTTTATTTTTATATATCTTTTATCCATTTATTATTATTTTCGGTTTTATTATTTTTATTATTCATCTTTTTTTTTCCATATTGATATATGTATATATGTATGTCTGCATATATATATATGTATGTACCAGTTTTGGCATTTATTTATTGAATATATATTTTGATAATTTTTTTCTCTCAAATTTTATTATTTTTGTTTTCTTTTTTTTTCTTATCGATATATATATGTATGCATATATGCATATATATATTTATAATTTTCATTTTTATTAATAATTGATATTGAATGATTTTGGAGAGATGTAAATTTTTCTTAATCTTTTTAATAAATACCTTAGTTGGGGTTTTCTTTAATTATCAAGGCTGCAGAAAGTATCCGATGTAAGTTCATATTACGGTGGTAAAGAGTGTAACACAGATGAATAGAGTAAGTAATCTCCAAATCGGGTTGCTGCAGGAATGAAATGAAATATTGACGACACTTGGTGCATACTTTACTTGTGATTTTTAGAGCAAATTGATCCATTCTAATACTGTTAACAGGTAATTCCTACCAATTCAGAGGAAACTGAATATACCAGTAGATGATTTGAAGAGCCGGAAGTTCCAGAAGAAACAACCTATAAAAAGAAAGCTTCCACTGTGCCAAATAAAAAAAAAAAACAAAGGAAAATACTCCACCCAAGAACGAAAGAATTCAGTGCAACGTGGTGGAACATCTCCATTCTGAAACTGAACCTTTCCAGAAAGCAGTGTGCTCGTCCAGATTTACAGGTGAGCACGTCTTTCTATTGTGGTGGGGATTAAAAACCTACCACATAAAGTGGTAGCAGAGCGTAGTTGTTTCTTATAGGAATACTACTGTCTCTACTTGTGGTTGTGAGGCAGTCATATATATATATACTATATATCACCAAGATGGGCCGAAGTTAAGATTAGAGAATGTTGTAAGACATACGCACGCATGTCATAGAGGGTATACAGCTCTGTGAGAGGCTTACTTGAGAGTCTCCTGCATACCCCTTTTAAATACATCGGTGCATCTCTTTCCAACTCATATTGTAACTGAATAATATTATGGCTCTTCTCCCCCATTGGGAAAAGGCCAAACAGAGAGGGGATAGGCGAAAGGGCCAATGCCGCCCTGACGCGCATCTCACACGAGGCTTTTTAGATAGGACTCCGCGCAAAGGAGTCGTGCTTAGATAGGAGTCTGTGCCCAATATTGATAAAGTTATAATTACGAGTGTTTTAAAGTAATTATTAACGAGATTATTGTGCATTTACTATTCTATCATTTAACCAGTTGAAACATTTCCTGTCAAATATCGTTTACTGAAAAATAAAGCCACTACACAGAAATATCTCTCATTAATCCACCGGCTGATTTATGTTTCAGTAATTAATAATTTGGAGGGTTAAAGCGAGTTTAACCCATATCCTTTTGGTTCCCCCTAGTCATGACTAGTGAATTACCCTTAATTTGGAGTCAGATTAGTGCACTAAATTGCTTGGGGAAAAAAAAAAAAAATCCATTTTCTGTGTATTTAAGTGCTAAAAATCAGTATGATTTTGACTATAAATAAAATTGTGGGAGTTAAACAATTGCAACGTGAAGAAATAATTATATAAATCTTAAATATAAGAAAGAAAGTCGTTGCTATAACAAGGTAACATAAAAAAATCCGTTATCGCCCAAAGTTTTGAGATTTCAAACCCAAGCCATTCTTAGGCCTAATATTCAAACGTTTAGTTTGACTCAATCGACTCCACAATAGAAAAGAGTCAGTAATCTTTACTTATAAAAATGGTCTCTACAAAGAAATTGACTCAAAAAGCTCAAGCGAAAAGCTCCTCACGAGGAAATAGGGGAAATGGGAAGACGCCCTCTCCCCAACTCACCCAACCTCTCATGGAGGGTGGAGGGCCATTTGGCCTTTCATCTGAGAGCAAGCTCGATGTGACGCCTAAAAATTCCTGCCAAGTTGGAAGAACAAAGCGTCCTGAATATAAGTCACCATTAAAGACTTATAGCCAACTAAATTCAAATCAATTACCAGTCTTCAATACTTACGACGTAATTAATTGGCTCAGCGCTACTACAGCAATTTTCAAATTGAATCACATTGACGATTCCCACGAGCGAGTTCGCTTATTAGCGCCAATATTACCAACAACTTTGGTATCAAAAATAAAATTCCCATTGCAAGAAAATGCTTAGCGTACACTTCTGGAGGATATTGAACGAACTTACCTCCCAGCATTGAGGAATAGAATTCGTGACGTCTTTAAGCAGGGGATGCGCCCTGAAGAGCTGCTGAGCGAATATCTCCAGCGGGTAAAAGAAGTCCTTGGCAACAAGAGTTTTGAAGTCCTGATCGAACATAACCCGAAATTCGCTGTGGATCTATTTTTAGAACAAATGCCTGCCAACGTCCAGACGAGTGTGTACTCCCTGGCTGAAGAAAATGACTTACATAGAATGGTGAAAGTGGCGGATGATCTCTATAAAAATTTCGTTCAAAAAGACAGAAGACAACAACATCAAAACTACGACCAAACATGGAGTTCTGTAAATGCTGTGTACGCACACAGACCGACACGACACAGACTACGCTTTCTCGAAGAACACTGCGCAAAACCCGATGCGCACACATGACGCCTCCCAACCCAGCGACAACCATCTTTCGTGCCAGCTGGCTCAACTTTCACAGACAGTGTCTGAGTTGGCGAACACAGTCCAACAGACGCTTCAAGGTCAACTCCACACAGCTGACAGAGGTAATATGAGACACGACAAAAGCCAGTCTAGACAATCAAGGTCAGCTAATAGTAATGGGTATTCGAACACTTTCAATAACGCTGTGCAAAACCTTTGTTATTACCATTCTCGCTATTTATACCGAGCCTATCGCTGCAAAGGAGTTGAATGCCCATTATATCCATTACTTCATAATAATGGTGAAAGAACCACCACACACACCACCTCACAAAATTCGGAAAACTAGATAGTCGACTGTCGAAAATACCACCTCCTCAAGACGACAGTCGAGGAAATCTGGGTCACGGTAAAAGGGTTTCCTTTTATTCTTAAGTTAAAATTATAAACGATCTTCACCTAAGTGATAAAAAGTGTTTTAAATTAAACTCAGAAAATATTAGCGCTGGTGTAACTGAAAATAACAAAATTAATGGAAAATTGTTGATAACAATAGTAGCCAAAATATTACTACTATTACTACTACAACTACTATTACTACTACTACTACTACTACTAATAATAATAATAATAATAATAATAATAATAATAATAATAATAATAAGGTTAATACGAATGACAATAATAACAACAGAAACAATTCTGATAACGAAAATGACAAAAATCATCAATACTTCGAACTCATCGCCAGCGCTAAAAATTGTGAAAATATAAACAGTGTTATAAATAACAATGGACGTGTGGTGGGTGATATCATAAATAAAAATTGTGTAAACGAACAATCACCATCAAAATAGTCAAGGAATCGCATGTTTCCTCTCTAAATAAACCTAAAGGATCACCCACGGGGAATGGTAGTAGTACTCAAAATAAAAATATTTTAATTGATGAAAATATTGTCGTAAATGATTCAACTGTCTCAAGGTGCTATGGTAAGATAAATAATACAAATATTATTACAACTGTAAACCTGTTGCATGAAGGGTATGTATTCTTTACATTAAATTTACCTAATAATATGGGCGTTATAGACCAGGTAAGAGAGAGTGAGAGCGATAAAACAAATATCTTGTTAAACCCCATCAAAAGCGCTGTTAACGACCGCTGTAGTGACAGTAAGAATGTTGCAGACGATGTTGTGGTGAACGAGGTTTGTAAAATCGACGACTTGACCTCTTACCAAGTTTATGACCATATTACTAAGGTAAATTATCTCATTGATACTGGGTCTGCCAGAAATATCCTGGCTGGGGGGGCTCTTGCAAATCGCAACCCTCCTCTCGGCTATATGTTTGCTGCCAATAATACTAAAATTGCTATTTATGATGTTAAAACCATTGAAATTGACCTAAATTTAGGAAGGAAATATTTTGAAACATTTTATATTGCAAATATTGATATGAACATATTAGGCTTGTCATTTTTAAAGAAATTTCAAATGGGCATTGACTTTAAACGTGATTTATTAATAGATTCAGTCACTAATAAAACCTTGAAACTAAATAAAAATATAAATTTTAATAAGTATGTGCATGATAACCTTCCGTCTACTCTATCTTTTACTCCTCCACCTACCTCTGTGCACGTTCCTTCTAGTTCACCTCCTTTTAATGATATTTTATTGAAATATAAAAATTTATTTTTAAACCCATATTTACCTGAAAATCCCCCACATAAAATTGAAACAAATCCAAACTTGGGATGAAATTTTTGAAAAATATAAAAATAAAAATAACAGAATGAGCACGGCTTTGATAGGTGAGGACGGTCTTGTAACTACTGATGAAAAGACCGCTTTTATACCTGAAAAAGTATTAATAGAGCTGGCCAACACCTATCCTTATAAAGTAAATATCAGGGGACCCCCCATCTCTCTCAAACCTCGCAAAATCCCCCACAAACTGTATTCACGAACTAGAGCAGAATTTGATAATCTTTTGGCCACAGGCGTGTTAAGAAGAACCAACTCACCATGGTCGTTCCCTGTAAGTGTCCTTGAAAAGAGCGAAGGGCGCGTCAGAATCATCTCAGATTTTAGAGAGCTAAACAAAAGAGCCGAGATCGAAACTTATGGCCTACCCCACCTTCAGGATGCAATGTTTACCTTGAAAGGAAGTAGGCTATTCACTAAAGTAGGCTTAACCCAGGCCTTTTATGGGATACCGCTCCATCCAGACTCTGAAAAATACTTCACCATAACCTCAAACATTGGCACCTACAGCTATCGATGCCTCCCGATGGGGTTCGTCTCATCCCCATTTGTTTCAGGCCTTTATCTATATTCTGATGCATGGCCTACCAAATACTTGTACCTATATGGATGATGTATTGATACACTCCCAAACTGAGGAGGAGCACCAAGTCCTACTTGAAAAGGTACTGAAGAGGTTACAGTACTTAAACATCCATATTAATCCCAACAAGTGTCAAATAGCTCAGAAAGAAATCGATTATCTGGGTTATACAATCAACGAAAACAGAATCAGACCAAATCATGAGAAGATTAGTGAAATATTAGATGCTTCAAAACCTAAAACTGTAAAAGAATTAAGAAGTTATCTTGGAAAGATAGGTTTCTATCGATCATCTATAGTTTGCTTTTCAGATATTACAGCCCCCCTCAACCTCTTTTTAAAAGGAAAGCCATATGGAAATCGCCGACTCAACTGGAACCCTGCGGCAGATAAAGCTTTTGAAGATAGCAAAGAAGCTATAAGAAACGCTAATGCCTTGGCCTACCCGAGTCCCACAAGTCCTTTCAAAATTATTATACACTCGACAGACGTAGCTGCCGCAGCAGTCATTTTGTCCACTACTGACAGAGGTGATAAACCTATTGCTTTTTATAACACGATATTATCACCTACTGAACAAAAATATGATCAGGCGAACCGACTGTTAGTAGTCTTAACTAAACTTTTGAGGAAATATGGATACCTGCTGGCGGGAAAGCAGATAAGAATTTCAACACAATCAAGGGAACTGTTGCAAAAATATAAAAGATGCAATGACTGCAAGAACTACAATCTGCGTGAAATCAGGAGTTTAAACCTATTATCTGCTTATAAAGTCTCTTGGGAGCTGATCACAAAGAAGACAAATCCTCTCTCTGAATATTTTTTACACAATAAGATTATTAATGAAGCTGAAAACGTTGCAATTGACGCTCAAGACTGCAATGTTGAAAAGGAGGCGGAGCTAGCTACACCCCTCCCTCCGAGCGCCGTGATTTGCTCAGACATGAGCGAACTAGCCAATCAGAGCTACGCAAGCAAAACAATAACAAAAGGTAAAATAGTAAGACCTTAAACGCATTCCATTATGAAACAGCTTCGCCATGCTTAAAAAAGAGTTACGTGCAAGCCATAAAGAAGAATGCGGCGCGCGACAAGGTCAAAAATTCCCAAAAAGGCAAGAATGAAGGGAATTTAAATGACCAAAATGTAAACAAAGAACATTCTTCGAATACCTCCCGTGGGAAAAATAATGAATTGGAAAAGAAAGGATTGACTGTAGACGAAAGACTTGAAATAGAAAAAGTAAATTTAGATAAATTTAATGATAAAATAACTATTGGAAAAGTAGATGAATTAAGTGATACTCTACCAATAAACACAAATAAATTTAATCCAAAATTGCAATGACGCCCACTTAGAGCTAATGAAGCGATTTAGAAAAGAAATAAATTATACGGAAATAAGTGAAGACCAGAAAAAGGATGATTTCATCAATTCCCTACTAGAAGGTAATGAAAAGAGCTCTTTAATTATAAAAAAAAACAAGGGTTTTGGTTTAAGAGGAAACAGATTTCTTTATATGTTGACATCTCTTTAAATTATGCTCGGGTCATTCTGCCAAGCGTTAGAGTTGCCGATCTCATCCGTATGACGCACCTGCAGAGGCATCTAGGTATCTCACGCTGCCTTACTGTATTAAGGCTGATTTTGTGTTTAAGAATAGGCATCAAAAAGTTAAAGTGGTAGTTCGCGCCTGTCCGCAATGTCAGGTGTCCAAAATCGGACGAGGAATCAATCCCATATACAGAAAATAAAAAGAAGTTTCCTACAAGTTTGAAGTCATTCATATGGATGTCCTTAAGTTACCTTCCTGTCATGGCTACAAGTATCTGTTAACTCTCATTGACCGATACTCACACTATGTGTGGGCTTTCCCGCTAAAGGACATCACCAAAGAGACAATAGTTCAAACTTTGATAAACCAGCTAATTCCGCACTGTGGAATTCCCAGCCGCCTCGTCTCAGATAATGGCGCAAACTTTACTACACACTTATTTGAGAGTGTGTGCAAGCTATTAAGGATACTTCCCACCACGACCAGCACATGCAATCCCTCATCGAACGGGAAATGTGAGATGTTGAACAAAATGATTATTAACAGCATTAGAGCCCTGTTGGCAGAACCAGCCATGAAAACACAAGAATGGTTGGACGTCTTACCCTTCGTCTTATTCGCTCTCCGGCTGGCACCCATCTCCGAGAGTGGCATCAGTCCCAGTAAATTGTTGTATGGTCAAGATATAAACATTCCTGACGGCCTAGTAAGCACTTCTGTCCCAGGCGGTCCAAAATCATACGACACGTACATTGAAAGAATAACTGAATTGATGGCCAAACCCTTAGCTCAAAGAACAAATCTGCGCAATCGGAACGTCTTTCTCCCAAAGAACTTGAAAGATGCAAAATTTCTATTAGTAAAAAGTCAACAATATAATGTCGGAAAGCTATCTGCCAAGTACCACGGCCCCTATAGAGTTGTCAAGATCACAAACAGTAATGCTCATATAATAAAGGGTGATAAAGTAGTAGTTGAAAGCTTAAGAAATGTTAAAATCTTCTACGAACCAGTCCCCGACCCTTCTGACCGAAAGAAAAACTCGGAATAAATGAAATAGAGGAAGGAAGTGGGGGACAAAAGTGAATATCTCTTGAGAAA
>JABUQX010019203.1:0-10000 GCA_015478945.1 Trachelipus rathkii
ATCAAACCACCAACCCCTCTCCTCCCCATCCCTCCCACCCCAATCATCCCCTTTATTCCATCCATCCAACTCCTTCTTCTTGGTCTCCCCCTCCTCTCCTTCCTATCCCCTCCGCCCTCGCCAAAACTCTCTAACCACTCTCTGCTCCCTCCATCTCACTAAATGCCATACCATCTAACATTCCTTCTCCGCCTTCCCATCAGACTATTCCTCCAATCACACCTTTCCCTCACATCCTGTTCCGCAAGCGCGCCCTGCTAGGCTCGGCTGCATCGACGGCCTCAACCCCTTCATCGCAAATACTTCCAACTTTTTCCTGGACCTAGCATTCAAACCCCCATGTTTCACCACCCATACAACCGCTGGTACACAGATTTTTTCAAAACATAACTTATTACTTAACTTTCAGGGTGATAGATCCCCCCCTTTTCATATTTCTCTCAGACCACTCAAAGCCCTCATTCCTTTCACCTATTCTATGTTCTATCTCCTCCTTCATCCCTCCCCTCTTACCCAACTCCATCCCTAAATACCTAAAAATCTTTACTTCTACCAATACTACCCCCCCTACTCTTACCTCTAACCCCCCGCTACCGCTCTTCCTCCTCCTCAAACAGCTAACACTACTCTTTACCTGGGAATTTATTTTGAAAGCCCCTTTGTCACCCACACTCTCGTCAAACTCCCTCACCAAATAC
The DNA here is from genome assembly GCA_015478945.1 of Trachelipus rathkii. Classification (NCBI taxonomy): domain Eukaryota; kingdom Metazoa; phylum Arthropoda; class Malacostraca; order Isopoda; family Trachelipodidae; genus Trachelipus; species Trachelipus rathkii. The sequence goes on from JABUQX010019203.1 coordinate 699, forward strand.
CTCAAGCCCTCCGCGTTATTTTCGCCACGTAGGCAAGTATCACGGCCGCGAAACAGTTTAGGGCATGTTTCACTTCCCTTCTATCATTCCCATTCATCAATTCACCCCCTCCCCTCCCTCACCAGTTCGCTCTGCAAACACTCTCCGATAAAACAAATTGAATAGCCAGCGGCGACATTACACAACCCCTGCCTCAAATTCCACACACCCCCAAACCATTCTCACTCTCCCCTCCTAACACCTCACAACATGTTACTTTCCTGATAAAAAGCCCAATACCTTCCTAAATTACCCCACGCCAGTTTTCCTCCAACACCCTCCCACAGGTTCACCCCTATTCACTCTTAGTCATATGCTTTCTCGGTAAATCTTAAAAAACATCCATTACAACTTTCCCTTCCTCTCAATACGTTTCCCACAAAGCACAGTGTGAACACTTGTCCACACACCCTCTTCCCTCCCTAAAAATCCTCCTTGTTCTTCCCTCACTTTCTCCCCTCCGTTAAACCTCTTACTCTCTCAATCAGTATTCTTCCGCACTTTCCCTACCACACTTAAAAGACATATACCTCAATAATTTCCACACATTCTATCCTATCCCCTTCCCCTTATACAGGGGAACCAACAACCATCCTCCCCAATCCTGTGGTACCCCACCACTCCTCCAAACATTATGTTAATATAACTATTGCAGCCATCCTCCACCCCCATACCCTCCCTTCGTGCAACATTCCATTCTCACACCATCCAAGCCTGCGGACTTCCCTTTTTTTTCCTTTATTCACGGCCTTAATAATTTCCTCCATTTGATTTTCATCCTCGCCCTCCCTCCCCACTTCGTTTCCCATCCTCACCTCTTGCATATTCTTACCTCCCCTACCCCACCCCCTTCATTCAATAGGTCCACTAAAATACTCCCCCCACCTCTTCCTCACCCATTCCATAATAATGGAAATCTCTTTCCCTTTAATTCCTCTCCCCCAACGCCCTCCTTCCTCTTCCTTTTTTTATTAACCTCTTTCCAGAACATCTACTCCCCGATAAAATTTTCCGTTCACTTTCTACACCATTCCTCTTTGCTCGTCGCTTTCGCCCTCCACCGCCCTCTTTGCTTCCACTCTAAACCCTCTATATTGCCTCCCAGCTATCTTCTCCCCTACTTCCCAACCATTCACATAAGCCTCCTTTTTTCCTTTTTCACCACCTCCTTCACCTCGCTACTCCACATTCACTCCCTTATCCTTCTGCTTGCACCACCCTTTTTACTCCACATTACCCTCTAGCCTCTTCACAACTGCCCTCTACAGTCTCTTCCACTCCCCCCTCCAACCTCCCCCAATTCCCGTTCCCTCTCACGTTCTCCACCTGTCCTCCATACCTCTCCTAAACTCCCTCTTACATACTATTTCCTCCAATTTTTCCACCTTTATCAATTCCTCTCTCTCTTTTCTCCCTTTCCCTCACCTTCACCTCTCCTCCCACCCTTATCCTGGAATCACCAAATTAGTGATCCGATATTCCCCCTCCCCGCCCACTCTAAACAATTTACATCTACGTAAGTCTTACGCTCTATCTTTCCCATTTACACACACATAATCTAGTAACGCCCTTCCCCCCGGTATCTCACTCTTCCAGTTATACTTATGATTATCATTTTTTTTTAACCAAGTATATCGCCCACTATCATCTTCTTTCAACACACAACTCTAACAGATTTTCTCCATTATCATTCCTCCCCCCTACCCCAAAAGGTCCTATTATTTCTCCTTACCTCCTCCCTCCCCCACTCCTGCATTCAAATCCCCAATAGACAAATTTTTCATTTACCCCAAACTTTCCCAACACTCATTCAGATTCTCCCCAAAAGATCTTTTCTCTCTCCTTCTCTCGCTCCATTCACTGGGTGCATGATGCACAAATAAAAAACCCACATTTCTCCCCAGAATTCACTTTACCCACATATCCTAGAACTCACCTGGTTTAGCACAATCTCACCCTTATCCCACAATTCTTTCCTCATAACTATTCCCACCCCCTCCCTCGCCCTCACTCTCTCGCTCCCCCCCGATACCATACCCTTGTATTTTCCGAAATCCAACTCCCTCTTTCCCTTCAACTTAGTTTCTGTTATCCCTAACACATCCAACCTTTTTCCTCAAACATCAACCCCACTTCCTCCCTCTTCAAATCCTCGTTTACCCCTCTCACATTCATACACCCCATCCTAATTACCACTCTCCTCCCCATCTTTCCCTACTTCTATAGCTCAATCAGGCTGTACGCTTTACGGGACCCCCCACCTTAGGTGCTTCCCAACACCTAGGGCTACCACCCCGCTCATGAAAGGTCTTCACTCCCCAGGAAACAAATGGTGTTAAAATAAATAAAAAACAATAAAGTGCTAAGAATACTCTCAGTTTATATCTATTCCCCCACCCTCTACTCTCTCCCCCTTCCTCCCTCCCGGGCCCCCCCCGCCTCCCTTTCCTTTCTTTTAAATTCCCGTTATAACTTAATATCTATTCCAAACGACGGGTTTTAATATCTGTTAAAAATCATTTAACAAATAGTAAATATTTGTAAGTTAAACACCTAGGCGTAATTCAGCCTAAATCAGCTTCTAAGTTACGTTTTCGAACCAAAGGAGCCCTCTATTGCTAGGCAGCAATTAATCCTGTTCTTATCGCTGGAGAAATGGTGATCTTCCAGTTTGCACTCTAGTTGATGTGAATCCAAAGTATCGAAAGGTGATTCTTGTTGTATTTATTGTTCTAAAAAATCGTCCGTGAATTGGACCAATTTCCAAGCATTTCAAAGAAGGTAAAGATAAAATGAGCGAAAAAATGCACTTTAGCATATATCAGCAATACTCAAATAATAAGAAAAAAGGTTACACATCAACTAGTCACAGATTATGTTTACCAAATGCAAACAAATTCGATCACAAATTAAAAGAGCTTTTTGCTCTTAACTTTTTTTCAAACAATAGATTTTAATTAACTTGTTCAAACGACGGGTTTTAGATATCTTTGATTATAAAAAACATTTAACAAAGTAACTATTTGTAATTAAACACCCATGCGTAAAAAGCTAAACTTTTCCTTTTTGTAAATTAAAACAGTAGACAACAGATCACGCACGTCCGACTCACGAAAGATCATATATATATATATATATATATATATATATATATATATATATATATATATATTTATATATATATATATAATATATATATTATAGTATATAATATATATATATAGTATATATAATATATTTATATAGTATATATATATATATATATATATATATATATATATATATATATATATAATATATATATTATATAATATATATATATATATATATTATATATAGTATATTAGTATATATAATAATATATATATATATAATATATATAAATTTATATATATTATATATATGTATATATATAGTATATATATTATATATATTATATATATATATATATATATATATATATATATATATATATATATATATAATAAAATATATAGTATATATATATATATATATATATATATATATATATATTATATATATATATATAATATATATATAAATATAATATATATCAATATATGTATATATAATATTAATTAATTTTGACAAATTTTAGAGAAATAATTGTCTTTTCTGTATTTCTTATTTGTTAGTATGTTCACTAACTGTTTATCCTTCCCTCACGAGGACGTAAGTTACGTTGATGGGGACGATATCCCCCATGTTGAAAATACCTGGTAAAACCTTGTAATTTATTTTATGATAAATTGTTGCCGGATTATGTTTATTTGTTTAAATATCCATTTGCATTTTCTCGGAAACTGATGCGTACGGCAATGTATGGTTTTCTGTTAAAAACTGTAAATTCATATATTAAAGCCTACGACAAAAATGTCATAATCCGTGTGTTTGATATTACTTGCGCTAGGTTTAATCCGCATATGCAAAAATTAATAACCCATTGATGAAATAAATGGTTGGCTATTTTGTAGCCAATATTTAGAAAACTTAATGTACTACAATTAACAAACTTTACGAACTTTAAGTATTTAGGTATAACTTAACTCATAATTTATAATCTTTACCTTCTTAAAGTATCTAGATACATGTATCGACGATACAATCTTAAAGTATCTAGATACATGTATCGGCGATACATGTATCGGAATCGGTATCGCCAAAGATGGTAAGCAAGTATCGGTGTATCGGTATCGCTAAAGTAAATTTTTGTGTATCGATGTATCGGTATCGCTTAAGCAAATTTTTTGTATCGATGCCCATCACTGACCTAGAAAAATACAACTCTCATTAAAGTATATATCGAATTAAATTTCAGAAGCCTGAGATGAAATAAAGTTCCGAATATTTATTTACCTTCTTATTTTATAGTGGTAGAATGGATATATATATATATATTATATATATATAATATATATGTATATTATATATATAATATATATATTATATATATATATATCACATTTATTCAGAAATCATGAGAGGAGAGGAGAGAGAGAGAGAGGAGAGAGAGAGAGAGGGAGAGACGAGAAGAGAGAAGAGAGAGAGGAAGAGGAGAGAGAGGAGAGAGGAGAGAGAGAGAGAGAGAGAGAGAGAGAGAGAGAGAGAGAGAGAACAATAATCAGTATATTTTAAGTTTAAAATACTTAATTATTTATTTCATCATCATTGGATTATACAGCGTATAGTTATTAGCGCGTAGGATACGATTCCCGGGAGTAAAGTGATCACTGAGTATTGTAAAATAGAATGTCATTTCTTCATATTCAAGGGAAATATATAAAAGGGGTTGTCACCTCTTTAAAGTCTCAGGAATTTTTCTATCCGGCGTAATCATGTCGCGTGATACGCCCATCCAGACGCCTAAGAAAATGTAACCAACAAGAAGGGGTTCTAGGATAATTCAGTTCTTAAAAAGAGATATGTTAAAAAAATTGAACGTCCTACAATTGCCCTGAAAGCTTCGAAAGGATTGCTGGCCACAGCGAGCTTAAAATATTAGGTTTGTACCATGTTTAAGGAAGATGTCATGCAACTCCCCTCGATTACAAGGAAACCAAGATAAAAGTTCTACAGTTGTGTGACTTGTGTCTATGGAGCACAAGTTAAAAGACGTTACTGTCCAGTAACGTCTTTTATCTTATGCTCCATAGATTAAGGATGTTACTGTGCAGTGTATGTAATGTCTAATTGTAGAACAATTATGTTATGTCAAAGAACAAAAAAAATGCTCCGACTATTCTACACCTGAATGAATAGTCTTAATGCGTTGTCTAGCTAAAATTTGAGCTTGACGTGTAGTTCACTCCGGTTGGAAACCCAATGGCAATATAGGTTCTTCTGAAGAGGACGCGTTATCCAAATTAAAAATGATAGAATGTACTTCTAACGGGTACAGATGCACTATAGCTTGAGTGATCTCCCCATTATTTGTATTTAATAATACCGACCGGACATACCCATCAAGAGAAGTGTGAAGGGATTTTACTATGTTGAGTTTCCATTTCAACCGAGGACCATCCTCTTCCACCAAGACTACATCACCTATAGCAATGTCAGGATGGCCAGAAACATTCCAAGATTGATTAAGATTAAGTGTATAGTCCTTACTCCATGCAAAATGTAATTTGAAAATAAGCGAAATTATATACCGATACCTTTTATTTAATTTGACTGGGTCCCGGTAAGTTGTGTCCGATTCTAAAAGTTCTTCTGGAATAGGAAGAGTGTTAAGCTTATAACCCACGAGTAGGTGTAAGGATGCGAGAGGTTCCTCGCAATGGAGCTCGTCTCCCACAAAGGTGAAGGGTCTGGAGTTAATACCTAGTTCGACCTCAGCGAGAACTGTGTAAAACTCGTCATATGCGACTAAAGCAGTTTTTAGAATTCTCTTTAGATGTGTTTTAGTTAACCCGATTAAACGTTCAAAGAACCCACCGTAGTAGCTTACGAGCTGGGTTAAATCTCCAAGTAACTGAGTGTTTGGTCAAAAAATCTCTAAACGATGGTAATGTATGCAAATGTTTATTATACTGAGGTGCAGCTTGGAAATAAGTCTCGTTGTCAGAGTATATTACAGAAGGAGTGCAACGTTTGCCTATGAACCTACGTAGGGCTCTCAAGAAAGACTTTGCGCTATTATCGAAGGCAAGCTCAAGATGAACAGCCCGGGTAACAGCTCAAGTAAAAAGAACTATATAGCACTTAGTGATGGCAGTTTTGGAAGCCTTCACGTTGAAGTAACCTGTAAAGTTCACTTCAATGACTGTAAAGGGTTTCCACTCCACCACAACGAGAAACGTGATGGCAAAGCCTGCGAGAGGGAGCAGAGCGAAATACGAACTGCATGGAGCGCGTTTACACAGAACTACAAGGGCGGGACTACTGTGTTCTTTATAGTCTGCCTGCATGTTGTGTCAATAGAACTTCCTACAAATGAAAAAGAAGTTCTCGAATTCCTAAGTAGATGATGAGATGTTTGAAAATGCCATCAAACAATAAGTTTTTAATAAAATATGATTTGTAGTGAAGGAGACAGGAGACTTGGGGTTGATCACAATAAAGTAAAAAGGGCACAATAACTCCTATCACACCTAAGAATATCCTCCACTAATTTCAAACTTAACTGTTTTAGTAAACTTGAGTGAGGGATAAGTTTCCTTGGATGCAGATTATTTCGCGAATGTCAAAGTGGATTCTTTTGAAGGGGTTGAATCAAATAAAATACTTCTGCCCTCTCTTTCTCTCATTCTAGCGAAAAATGGTGAGAGAAAACCTGGGTTGAACGTAATGACTTGATCAAAGACGCGTTTATGCTTCGAATTTCTAAGGTTCTGAATAACTACCGGATAAGCAAGGTAGTATTGCGGTACGAAGGGACCTTGTCAAGTGATGAAATAATTATTCAATCTTCAACACTTTTCCGCGACTTTCCTTGTAATGCTGTAGTTTTACATAATAGTTGTTCTCCTCAAAGATGTCTTCCGATAGTGATGGATGTTCGGCCCATGTAGACGTTAGCTGCTTTAAAATCAGGTGGGATCTCGCGTTTGCCATAAGTCTGAAAAGTATGTATTTCATAAGGGCTGGATCACACAGTTGGGAAGACTACGTCCAGCCTGGGTTATCTCGGAGACGTACTCCACTTCGGCTGAGAGTAAAATTGTTTTTTTTTTAATTTCATTCTACTCTATTTTGGTTGAAAGTAGGAAGCTGCTTCGTAGAGTGAACCCAGCAATAAATTTTACGAACTCGTAATAGACCCTCAAGGCACTGAGAATGAAATTTAAGAATTAAGAGAGAGTTCCCAAACGTTGAGCGTGGTAAGTTCTTTATGGGAAACAAAGCGATTCCACCTTAGGCCATAAGGACATTGGGAGGAGGCTCAGGGGTCTAGTAGGATTTAATCTAAGTCAGTGGTCTAAGTCGGAAACGGGCCCTAACTATAGTAGCTCATAAGCAGGCCTTCGCAAGCAATCTGAAAGGCGATGTAGATCCACTTCCTTTGAAATATTAATATATAGAGGCAACTTAAACTTTAAGCAGAGGCTATTAGCTTTGGCCTGCCAATCCTTTTTATACTCCTCTGCGATTTTGTGATCCCAACCTAATTTGCCTTTCCATAATTTCTGGAGGAGTATATTCCCTCGTATCAATACCGGTGATAATATACCGAAGGGACCGAATACCGATGCTATGTTATGAAGAATCTTCCTTTTAGTGTTAGCTTAACTGTCAAACATCTTGTGATGGTAGGAGATTGTGTCTTCAACTGTATCCCCCTCCAACCCCAAAACCTTAATGGTGGTTACATCAACACCAACTTTATTTTAAACTCGGAGTTCACCAGTTGTGAGGTATATGTCCACTCTCGTGAGATTGAGAACGCATTTTTGAAGAGATTTCTTGATTGGAAGAAAAAATCTGCCACCTCTTCTTCGGTGTTAAAAGTCCCGAAGAGGTTGTCGACAAAAATTTGATTGAGAATAATGTCCTCGTAATCAGTATCTGAGTTTTGGACATTATGATGAATACAAGCAGCCAGCAAAAATATTTTGCATTTGGCTCCAAATAAAACGGACTTTAAACGGTAAGTCACCATGGGACTTCTAAGTAACATCTGAAGGATCTTCACCCATAAAAAACGTGTGCAATCCTTGTCCTTTGGCGCAAGACGGATCCCTAAAAATGTTTTCTCTATGTCTGAAGAAGTGGTCTAACGTATTAAGCCGAACTTGAGGAGAATTTTACCTAAATCCATTATAAGAGAAGGACCACTGTAAAGACTTTGGTTGAGGCTTAAATTGTTAGAAGAACAATCAAAGACTAATCTTATTCCTGTGGTAGAAGAGGTTTAATTAACGAACCCCATGGTGGGGAAATTAATGTAGTTTTGCATCAGGATGAATTGGGGTAGCGGGATTCAACTCTTCTATGAAATCCCGAGAAAGCTGATCCCGGATGACCTAAGAATACGAGTTAAGAAGTTCATGGTCAGATTTAAGTGTTTTAAAAAGGCTGTAAAGACGTCGTTTTGAAAGAGCGTAATTATCCTGGAGCGGAGGATGACTGGAGCGCCATTGTAACGAAATAACATACCTTCCATCCTCAAAAGTAAGGTTTTGCCGGAATGATTCTAAAGTTGTTTTCTTCCGCTTCGGTGAATCGTTCATTTGGCAGGATGCCAATGAGTGATAGAGACCACAGTCGATCTTAGTCCTCAGTGGGGAAAGAAGCTCCCTCTCCTTTCTCTTCTTCGGGCACACTGGAAGGGAACTGCTGTTTCTCTACCTCCTCTTCATCGCCAAGCTCTGACGGAAGATATTCTGCTCCTATTTCTTCTTCATGTATTGTGGAGTAGGGGGGGGGGTGCTCCTTATTGAAAGGGATTGCTTCGAGTCTAAAATCGTCATAGAGACGAACTTCGACCCGAAACGTTGAAACGACCGAAACCTGTGATTCAGAATCTCTGGAAACAAAGGGTAATTCCCACCAAATTAATTTTCCAACGTTGGTATCCATATGTACCTAATTTCTATCTAATACATCTTGCACTTTGCAAAATTTATAAACTCATGCAAATCACGCCATGAAAAGAAGCTAAAAAATCTTAATTTGAACTTCATCGCCCCTCCTGTAAACCCCAAAAATATTATTTTTAACTTTTGAGATAGATTGTTATCAAAAAACGAAAAAAGAATGCTGTCTCTAGGTCTACATTTTAGTCTCCCGAATTTTAAAAT
>JABUQX010019203.1:15000-17500 GCA_015478945.1 Trachelipus rathkii
AATTAACAGCATTCCAAAAAAATTTAACAATGGATAACAAAAGCAGCAACTCTGTGGTAAAACTTACCAAAAATACCGCCTCCTCCTAGTTGGGAAGGAGTATCTTAGTTATCATAATGTGACCATGAGCCACGGAAACGCGGTTATGCAGCGAAGTAGCCTTTCGGAACGATTGTATCGACGGTAAATTGTTGTGCATTTGTATATTGTGGTACAGTGCTAACACTTTCATAAGAAGGAGTAGTGGCATATTAGTATACGATAGCTATCTATAATAATATAATATATAATATATGTATATAGGCGTAGTAATATATATAGTAATATATAAATATCTACTTATTATACTATACTATACTATAGTATCTATATAATATATATATATATATAGATTATATGACTAGAGGGGCTCTGTCAATTAAATCTGGTAAATGTAGACGCGGAGTCCAATTTTTTCCCATAGATTTTCATCGCTTGTGGATACTGGCGAAAGACGACCAGGAACCAAAATGTAACGAAATCAGCCATGAACAGGCGCGTAGCGAAAAAGTTTGAACTTTTTTTTCTACATTTATATAAGTTTATTACAGTATGTTTACGTTGTGAATATTTTTTTTATTGCCTAAACAATGGTAAGTGAAATAAATTATACACACATAAATGATAACAGGCACGGTTATGGGGCTACTAGGTTGTTAAGGGTTAAGTTAAAGGTGACCGTTTAGGAATTCATAGAAGAGATTTTAACATAAATTAATGGTTTGTTGCCTCAATTTATTATTTTAAATATTCTTTTAAAGGCGTGAAAGCTTTTTTAATTTACCACACCTAATTAGAGCTCTTGTATTCTTTTGCCTTTTATATGAAAAATGTGTTCGGATCCGGCCAAATTGCACATCGAATGAAATTATGGGAATCACAACTCTCTCACGTGATATTTCTTGGCAAGATCCATAGTTAAGTATATAAATAACTCACTAAGAGGCTACGGTAAAAGGCTACATAAATATCTGAATTTACTATACCGCCGATAACGCGCTATAACGGTCATATATCTGTACTATATATGGTCCTGACCTGATATAGCTATATTAATATATAACTACAGTATATATATATATATCTATATATATATTACATTATAGTAGTATATAATATTATATATCTATATATATATATTATATTATATATAAAATATAATATATATAAGTATATATAATATATATAGTATACTCTATGATAATATATATATATATATCATATATAATATATTAGGTTATATATATATATATATATATAGTCTATATATATAGTAGTATTATATTATATATATAATATATACTCTTCGCCTCCTATCCCCAGATATTGGAGTGTGAGGTGCGTAGATACCCGGATGACAGAAAGTAAGTAGAAGAACCAATTGAAGCAAGTCGAAAGATAAGCCTATAACAGTGAGAATCGTCGAATTCAGAAAAATCCACCCCTGAGGCTTCCACGAAACCTATGCGGACTGGACCCTCATTGTGGTATCATCGTTAATGTGGGGTTTCAATGCTGAGCAAAGTCCACAACCATACGATCAGCACTCGTCATAGAACAGATCCCTTGCTCGCCTCGCGCTCCTCAAAAATCACAAAAACCCTTTCCATTCCTTGTTATGAACCTTTCTTTGCCGCTCTGTCAACTCAATACCTTCATGCATTCCTTTTCTCTGATTCAATCCTACTTTTCTCGGTCTCCCAGCGGTCATCCCACCACACTCACACACTATGGGCATGCCGCTTTACTCACCGACTATCATTGGCACACCGCTATTCCATATGAGCAAACACATCTCAATGTACTTGTCGTTTATTGCTCGTCTTTAACTTTCCCCTCTTGACACCGCACTCCTAATTGGGGCGGTTCATGTTCCTAGTCATTTTAGATTATATCTTTAACCTTCACACACTACTGCCCCTAAGATTGTCCATTTCCTGAACACTTGGAGTACTTAGATTTCTCTTAGTTCACAAACAACCTAAGATATTCATACTTGCATTACACACAGGTATATACACAATACCATTGACGCAATCTAGAGCACTCGACTTAATTCTCCATTCCGAATTCACGAAAGGATTTAATTGGCACGGTTCCAGAGCGCACCTTTCTAACATTCACAATCTTTCTACTACTTTCTGCTTCATCCGTTCACTTTTCATCCAAAATATATCCTAAATATTTAAACTCAGGTATTGTTCCGTTCTTCACCAATTCTTAACATATACTCACACTGTCAAGGATCTTTTCTCGCTACTGACGCATTATGATCCTAGTTCTTTTGGACGTCTTATGCTATATTCGATTTTGTGCGGGAGGACGGTTTCGGGCGGCCTTCTGTTGGGCGCTTTTGACCCTGCTCGACGGCCTGCAACCCGGCTCTACCACCCTCTCATACTGCTCTTTTTCAGTTCACCACAAAAACAAATCATGCCGCTATATAAATGAGCACGGCCCG
>JABUQX010019203.1:22500-47500 GCA_015478945.1 Trachelipus rathkii
TGCATTAATGTCGCACCCTGCGAAGATCTAATGAGAGGATATTGGAGAAGAAGACTGAAGATGTGGTGGAACACACTAGCAGGAGTGGCAGCCATGGTTTTAGACCGGGAGATCAACTATAGATCTTGGTGTTCGCTCTTGAAGATGATAAGTGAAAAGAACTGGGAATTTAATAGGAAAACATATCGCAAGCTTTTGTATAGATCTAGAAAAAAGGCGTTTGATAGAGGTAGCCAAGGGATCTGTTGTGGAGGGACTGAGTGAATAGGAATATGAAAATACCTGGGTAAATTAATAAAAGCAATAAAAGAGCACTATAGTAGAAGTAAGTGTATAAGTAAAGACTATGTCCGGTGGAGAGGGAGAATGGTTTAACGTCACGACGGGGGTGAAGCAAGGGAGCGTGCTGTCCCCAATACTGTTCATTATATACATGGACAGTTGTGGGAGATCTGTGCGGAACAGAGTGGAGGATGAGATGTTTGGATACGCTGATGACTTGGTGTTGTTTGCGCAAAATCAGGAGAGACTGCAGAGTTTTCTGGAGGTGTGGGATGAGGAGTTGGAGGAAAGGGGTATGAGGATAAACCGAGGGAAGACGGAGGTGATGTTGATCGGAGGTGGTGGAGATGTCCTGGACGTAAGTTTGCGTGGAGAAAGGCTGAGACAAACGGACCAGTTTAATTATTTAGGGGTGCATTGTGGAGAGGAAAACGACACAATGTTGGAATTAAATAAGAGAATAGGGAAATTTAATGGGACAACAGCAATGATGTTCCCATTGTTGAAGGAAAAAGCAATTTCGAGACGAGTCAAGATGGTAATGTACACAAGTATACTAAGACCAATACTGATGTACGGACATGAAGCATGGGCTCTTAATACGAGAGCAAAGAGCAAGTTGGAGGCGTGCGAGATGCGCGTGTTGCGACTGATTAGAGGAGTGACAAGGAGAGATAGGAGGAGAAGTGAGGAGGTTAGGGCAGATTTAGGTGTGAGGAGCGTGGTGGAGTTAGTGGAGAGTGGTCAGCTGCGGTGGTATGGACATGTCAGAAGGATGGAGGAGCAACGAGTGCCCAGAAGATATCTGGAATGGATACCGGAGGGAAGAAGGAGTGTGGGAAGACCTAAAGTTAGATGGAGCGACAACGTGAACTCGGCAATGGCGAAAAGAGGAAGGAACGTTCAGGATGTGGAGGCGTCTGAGATGTGGATGGACAGAGGACGTTGGAGAAATTTCGTACAGAACAACTGACAGATGCATGCGTCTACAGGAGATTGGTGAGAAAGGTGAGAATATATATATATATATATATATATATATAGACTGATACAGTAACTTTTCACTACTTTATAATATATATATATATATATATATATATATATATATATAATGATAGTGGCAGTTATAGTTATGATAGTAATGATTATGATATTAATGATAGTTGATGATAACGATAATTAGTAATAATGATAATTAATAATAATAATATAATAGATAATAATAATAATAGTTGCTGATAATGAGAATAGTTGATGGTAATAGCGGGCAGTTATTAATGTTATGACAGTAATATATAATTATATAATATATATATATATATATATATATATATATATATATATATATATATAGTATATATATATATATATATATATATATATATATATATATATATTATATATATTTTTTTTTTTTTTATGTATTGTATTTTTATTTATAAAAAGCGCCCCGATAGCTCAGTGTTTAGAGCCACTCGCCAAACCAAGCGAGGGTCCCAGGTTCGCAACTGGTCGGGTGGGAGAATGTGAGCTATTCTCTCCTTGGGCTTGGCTCCGTCCTGCTCGGACGTTAAATGAGTACACCTCCTCCTTGATTAGGGCTCTGTCCGTGAGTGACGGTGTTTATCTCTGTAAAAAAATACAAAGAAAAAAATAAATAAATACGTATTTATATATTAATATATATATATATATATATATATATAATATATATATATAAATATATATATATAGTATATATATACTAATATATATATATATATTACTATATATATATATATAATATATAATCTTTTATTTCACCCCTATTTTTAAAATTTTACACCACACTATTTTGAATTTTTAGCCCTATTAATTTTTTTTCCTTTTTAGGTTATTTATTTTGTTTGCTTTGTTATATTTTTAAATTTTTTTCTAATTTTATTTTTTGCATTTGAAAATTGTATTAACATTAGTACCACTCAATTATTAACTACCTGAAACTGACGGCTTTAGGATTCTCTACCATTAATGTAGGAGGATTCAAAAAACTAGCTACAAAATGTTGAAAACTAGTTTTTTAACTTCTTGGTTAAACTACTTGCAATCATGATAGAAGAACTTTAGACTCATTGTAAAACTACTTTTACCATTAAAGTTTCTTATATATGTAGCTATTTTAAATATATTAATTATAAAAGTTAATCGAGTTCTTCAAACTTCTTTCAGCTTTATTGCAGAATGTATAATTTCTTTGGAGAATTGATGTTTCATGTAATTTGCCTGAAAAACTATTTCATTTCTCATATGTTCTAAACTTAAGCGACTTCTCTTTGTACTTATGTACTCTAAAGGTATTAAACCCTAGTGTAAGAATTTTTCTAAGTAGTTATATAGTTTAGTGTACGAAACGTCTGCTTAAAATAAATTTCTGTTTTCTTCGCATATACATGTTATGTCCCAAAGGTAAGTGTATTGATGTCGTATTTAATTATGTATTGGACTTACCTGAAATTACAAGTTATCTCCTTCGAAGTATAACCCTTGGGAGGTTACACAGCTGTTCCAACGTTTCTTCCACTGTTCATACCAGTACCGGAAGTCATTTTCCTAAAGTGTTTTTAGTTCACGTGTTACAGTATTTTTGATGTTTTCCATCGTCCCAAAATGATGACCCCTCAACTTCATTTTCAACTTCGAGAAAAGGTAGAAATCGCACGGAGCTAGATCTGGGCTGTATGGAGGATGTGGAAGTACTTGAATGTTTTTCTTCGCCAGAAATTCTATAATTGAGAGCGCAGTGCGAGATGGCGCGTTATCGTCGTGCAGCACCCAATCGTCTGCAATGTCTGGTCTGATTCACTGAACTCGTTTTCGAAGTCGTTCCAAGACATCTTTGTAAAAGACGTGATTAACTGTCTGTCCTGAAGGTACAAATTCCTTGTGCACAATACCACGGCTGTCAAAAAAAACAGTAATCAGTGTTTTCACCTTGGACTTGCTCATACGTGCTTTCTTCGGAAGAGGAGAATTTTTTGTGTCCCATTCTGCACTTTGCCGTTTGGTTTCAGGATCGTACTCAAATACCCATGATTCATCGCCTGTTATAACTTTATCCAAAAAATTGGGCTCCATTTCGAGTCTTTCAAGTAAATCTTGACAAATTTTGGCCCTGTTTGCTTTCTGCTCCACAGACAAGTCTTTCGGCACTAGTTTTGCACAAATTTTTTGCAGTGCAAATGGTTCGTTAAAAATCTATGAACTGCATTTTTATCCAAACCAGTTTCTTCTGCAATCACTCTGACACTGAACCGACGGTCTCTCTCCATTACAGCTCAAACAATTTTCACATTTTCATCGTTTGTTGACGAGATTGGTCTTCCAAAACGAGGGTCGTCTTCAACAATTTTTCTAGGTCCCTCTTGAAAGCTTGTGTGCCACTTAAAAACCCCCCCCCCAATTTTTAGTTTCTTTGGGGGAATATAAAGTGGGTTTTTATTTTTTTCCCCCCCCCATAAGGGGCTTTTCGTTTAATGAAGCAAATGTCTCAGTGGCAGACTTGTTACGTTTCACACACAATTTGATAGCGTACCGCTGTTCAATATTTACCTGCACTGCAAAAACGTAACAAGAATAGAAAACACGCCCATACATAGAAAGATGTAGTGCAAAAACGTAACAAGGTTAGAACACACGCCCATACATAAACAGATATAGTGCAAGACTGACTTTATAAATCTGGTTAAAACTGGTATAGATATGTAGCCTAGGCCCTAGGTAACTAGATACCCACTTGTATACGTCACGGTGAAGCTACATTGCTCAGTCGTTCATGGGATATTCAGTAAATTTGCTTTTGGGACAGAATGAGTATATTATATATATATATATATTATTTAATATATATATATATATAACTATAGTAAATTTGCTTTTGGGAGATATATATATAAGCTTATATATATATATATATATATATTATATATATTCACTCTCGCCAAGACTCGAACCATCGACAATAGCGTCGCAGTTAGACAATGTATAGGAGTCGCAGTTAGACAATGTACAGGAGTCTCTACCACCGCTCCGATACTCCTGTACATTGTCTAAAGGCGACGCTGTTGTGGATAGTTAGAATCCTGGAGCGAGTGAAGCGTCTTATTATTGCGAATTTGGTCGCAACGGTTGCTGTACCCATGTCGGCGTTGCTTGATTTGTTTGGTTGTTCCTGTAACCCAGGAGCACCCCAGCGGAATGTCATGTGGCCCCATCAGGGGTTAAAAGCACCCTTCCATGGATTTATTATTATTATTATTTTTGTTATTATTATTATTATTATTATTATTATTATTATTATTATTATTATTATTATTATTATTATTATTATTATTATTATTATTATTATTATTATTATTATTATTATTATTATTATTATTATTATTATTATTATTATTATTATTATTATTATTATTATTATTATTATTATTATTAGTTATTATTATTGTTATGAATTTTCTTATTATTATTATTATTATTATTATATATTATTATTATTTTATTATTATTATTAATTATTATTTATATTATTATTTATTATTATTGTTAAATTATTATTATTATTGTTATTATTATTATTATATTATATTATTATTATTATTCTTGTTATATATATATATATATATTATATATATATATAATATATATATATTATATTATATTAATATATTATATATATATATATATATATATATATTATATTTTTATATATATTATATATATATATATATATATATATATATATATATATATATATATATATACGAGTATTCGGCCTATTCTGCCAAAATACCGAATATTCGGTATTCAGCTTTTTGCCGAACTATTCGGGCCGAATATTGAGCTTTATAAACAATAAATTACGTCAACCTAAGGGAAAGAGCTTTCGACCTACCATATTGAAATTTTAGAAACTAATTTTCCAAAAAAATAAAAATATAGCCAAATTTTGTAGCCAATATGGCAAAAATCTTTGTCATTTGTCAGATCCTATAAGGGCCTTTGACATTTTTTCAATATTCTAAAAAATTAGATTCATTTAGTGATACGGATAATGGACCAAACATGGTAGCTGGAATAAGGAGTGGCCTGCTATCAATTTCATGTTTTACTCACATGTTGCAACTATGCTTTCACGATTTAATATTATGTCAGAAGTCTGTTAAAGATATTTATTTACTTGCAGAAGCATATCCTCTTATTTTCACCATTCAACAACGGCAGCTGCAAAGCTTAAAAACTTTACAGATGCAGTTGAATGTCAAACAGCATAAATTAATTCAAGACGTTTCTACATGCGGAACAGAACTTATGATGTGCTTAAAAGATTGTTTTGAACAAAAAGTTCCCCTATCCATATACGCTACTGAATGCAATCAGAAAATTTTGACTGATTTTCAGTGGCAAAATTTTTTTCCTTTTACTTGAGCCATTTGACAACATCACTAAAACAAGCATTTAACGTGAAGTAACAGCGCCCAAGTGATCCCTCCATTTTAGCAATAAATCTTATTTTTTTAATAGGGCAATTAAAGGCAAAAGCTTCAGTGGAATATTTACACTCGTTGAAGAGCTTAAGAAATCAGTAGAAAAAAGACTTTCTAGGTTTCTATGTGATAAATCTTTGTGTGTAACTACTTTCTTAGATCTTGCGATTCAAGCTAATTTTTCAACTTGAATCAGATGAATCAGTAAAAAATATGTCGTTGAGGCATGGCGAAAGAAATGCATGAAAATTTAGCTCCTGACTCTTCTGCCGACGATGATTTTACGTAGTGCGGGAAAGTGAAGCTGAAGGTTTCATTTTCACTTCTTTAATGGATTGTTTTAAAAAAAAATTGTGGCATCAAAATCGTCATACAGAAAAGAAAGTGAGAGTGAAAAAAAGAAAGTCCCATTCTTCTGACGATGTGATTATTGTACATAAAAGTAAAAGGCTACATACGGAATTACATCCAGAAATAAACAAATATATAAGTTTGCCTACTTTGACCAGTGAAGACAATGATATTCCCTTTCAATTGGTGGAAAAACACTGGAAATAGTTTATGAATTTGAAAAAACTAGCAATAAAATACCTTTCAGCTCCACCGTCATCAGTCGAAAGTGAAAAAAGAAATATTTAGGAACAGGAGGAATGTTTATGAAGCCACAAAGAAATAGGATTATCCCCTGGAAATGGGAGAACTGGCTAATGCTCTGTCATTTTTAACCTTAGAGCTTATTTGAAGTGTAGTTTAATATCTTTAACTACGAAACTTTTTCAATTTTTCATTTAATTATTTTTAATATGTTAATGTTTTGCTATAGGTAAGAAATAGTTATTTAATTATTTTGTTTTATTACTTTGTATATACACACTGTGTAACACATGAATTCTTGGACGGGGTTTCGCAATTGATTAATTATTGATGTGCTGATTCCCAAAAATGTAATCGGTTTTGCATATCCACATCGCATTTGTGAGATATTTGTGTGTAACACAGATTTGTAAAAATTTTTATGATTTTTAACTTTTTCAAGAGGGTCTATACAATATTGGGATATATATAATATATATATATATATATATATATATATATATATATATATATATATATATAATATAATATATACATATATATATATATATATACTATAAATATTATATAATATATATAGTTATATATATATATAATATATATATATATATATATATAAATATATTGGATATATGAAGGGAGAGAAACAATCGCAAATATGATGATACATGTCTTTGATAGATATATGTTAAAAACATATAATACAACTATGAATAAAGAGTAATATGGGACAACAATGAATGTAATAGAGGGAATGGGTTTAGTTAATGTAAACATACCTACGATGTAGTAACTTTCTCTTCGTAGACGATCTACTGTGCATGGCGTCTGAATATCCCTCATCAAGCTCCAACAATAAGTCGGCCATCATGATATGAATCCCACTTGTCCTCGTAACGTCCTTCCATTGAACTTTAGATCTGATGAAGCGTTCACCCTTGCTTCATCAACTAAACATTCGCCTAGGTTTATCCGGAAATTTTCTTAGGGAGAATGTAAATAGTGCAACTTTATACTCATTCTACATCCATGAGAATGAAAAACTGTCTAGCTGTTCCTGTACAATGTTAGTGTTCGGTTTTCCTGTTCCCCAGAAAATTCTGTGCTACATCTGAAAATAGAAATCCACGCTCTTGCCTCATAACACAAGTCATTGTTGTAGCAAAGGCAGCATCACGGAGAAGTGTCCATATTTGTGGGCCATCAAATATCCCAGGCTTTTTCTTCTCGTCACTCAGGCCCAGGGAACGTTGAGCATATATAGCGGAAGCATTCACCATCATGGGTCCAGGCCTTCACAAATTGTTTCATCAAACCAAGTTTTATGTGTAGTGGAGGTAAGATGATGTTTTCCCTCTGTACAAGTGGTTCACGTACGATGTTCCTGTCACCAGGCGTCAAGGTTTCCC
The DNA here is from genome assembly GCA_015478945.1 of Trachelipus rathkii. Lineage (NCBI taxonomy): Eukaryota > Metazoa > Arthropoda > Malacostraca > Isopoda > Trachelipodidae > Trachelipus > Trachelipus rathkii. Next base: position 30,308 of record JABUQX010019203.1, read on the forward strand.
CGGTGGCAATTCTCTTTTGGTCCAGTGATCCTTTTGCCGCCCGGCTGTCCCCAATAGCCACAGTAGAAAGCAGGGATATTTAGTGAAACCTGCTTGCTGACTGGGGAAAAATGTTTACCATTTTGAGGTCGACGCATATTTACCACCATGTACCAGATATTGTAGCCTCTCCAAACTGTTTTGATTTTTGCATACTCCTTTCTCATCCGTACCGAGAGCACCCTACTGGAACCAAAGCATACTTGTTGCCGTTGTGTAACAACACACAATTTAAACTGCTCTTGGAAGTGTCAATAAACAGTCGCCACTCACCTGCATCGTATGCTGGGAGTCCCATAGCGAGTAGTAGGCCTGCAACTTCACTGCAATACACAAGGTTACCATCTGACTGGAAGAGCCTCCGCAGCTCTGTTTCTCTGTTACGATAAAATGTTACTCTTGTGCCATGGTCCAGTAGTCATTTTTCATGCAACCTCGAAGCCAACAGCTCAGGACAACTTCGGCAAATACAACTCTCATACAAGATCGTTCAGTTCACCCTGGGTGAACAATGACGGACCATCCGACTGTATTTCAGATGGATGATAGACATCATCCAGGTCATTGGCATCCATACATGTAGACGTACTAAAGTTACCACATGCTTCCCGAATATCGACCGCAGTAAACTTGCTACTACTTGTAGATATATGCGGAAGGTAACGTCTATACAGCCTACGTAGTGCGCACAAGAATTTTGTCATTCCTAGGGAATATGCAAAAATAGGGATCCATGATTGCACGAAAACGGGATGTGATACAGCAAATCCGAGAATATATATGGAATCAGCACCTCCGAATTACTATATATCTGCTACAAAAGTCCATCCAAGAAAAAATTCACCTTTTTTTGTTGACCAGTGTAAGTTTTCTTTATTTTTCCCTAAATGGATGACCAAACTTTGAAATAACTATTCGGCCGAATAGCGAAGTGATTATTCGGCCGAATATTCGGTATTCGGCCGAATACTTTTAGCCGAATATTCGGTATTCTGTATTCGGCTTTTTCACTATTCGGCACATCCCTAATATATATATATATATATATATATATATATATATATATATATATATATATATATATATATATATATATATATATATATAATATATATATATATATATATAGTATATATAATATATGATATATATAATATATATAATATATATATATATATATATATATACTATATATATAATTTATATAGTATTTTTTTTATATATGTATATATATATATATATATATATATATATATATATATATATATATATATATATATATATATATATATATATATATATATATATATATATATTATATATATATATATATATATTGCAAAGGCCAACTCCGCGTCCCCGTCGTGCACCCCGGGCAACGAGGACACCAGAGGTGTCCTCGGCTAAAGGAGATAGGGCTAGGGAAGGATAGGCCTAGCAAGCCACTTCCCGAAATAAACTGCTTGCAGAACTCAAGCGCGAGCCTCGAAGCCGGGACAGAACTTTAGACGAACAGACTTCGGCAGAGTATATTACGCGAAATGATCAGAGAGTATAAACACTTTTAAGACATAGTAAGGAATGTTTCTCGGATATCAACTGAATACGGATTAGAATGTGATATCACAATAAGAAATACTGAGCTGGACAGTTATAAGCGAGACGAGCTAAGTATGTATCTATAGAGTAACCGAGAAGGAAAAATAGGATACCGTGTTAGGATATAGGCAGAGGAGCATGAGAGTGAGGGGGGGTGAGGAGGGTAAAGAAATCGGGAGAAGGATTTGTTCTGATGTATAGTGGGGTGAGAGAAGGAATTACGAGAAAGCATGGTGGCGGAATCATCTAGTGTGACCAAGACTGTCACTTCCATGAATCAGCTACGACAATTAAAAAAATTATTAGAATGAAGCAGGTTCGAGTATGACGTCAAGTCGCTTATATGTTAATATCATAGGCGAGGTATTATAAAATGTTATAGGTATACTATAGACGCAGAAGAATAACTTAGTCGCTAGCCACCAACAATGTAGAGGCACTCAGAGGAGGAAAAAACTAGATTTATGGAATTGATGGAGGAAGAAGAGGTGAGGGGTGGAAGGAGGACGGGGGAGAGTACTTGTTGATGGGAGATTTCAACGCTAGAGATAGACAGAAGAGATGACGATATGAATTAGGTATTAGAGATGTATTCCGGGTTTATAATCTCCTTAGTTAAAAATTGAGTGCTTTCATCAGTATATACTATAGAAAAAGGAGCAATGGAAGGGAGAGGGCGTTCTGCTTGAAATTACGGAGTTTGTGTGTAGAGAAAAATTCCGAGAAACGCGTAAAAATCAAAATAAAAAGTATTGAACACGTTTTTCCACGGCTATCAAGAGTGAGTAACTCTACACTCTTTAATATACGAGGTATGAGTGATAGAGAATTTCAGCCCCATAATCCAACTAAAATGATGAAGAATCCATACCGTAAAAGGAAGTTACATATGGTAAGAGGGCGAAATTGCTTGCAATTTAGGTCCTTTAGTGTTATACGAAACTAACTCATAACTTCACGACAAAACGAATCAGCTGGATGAAGACGGTTCACCATAGGAATAACCGAGTCTCCGATAAAATGGTCGAAAAGGAATCAGCATAGGTGTAAGAACTCTGAGAAAGTGTGGAATCCTCAAACACATGAAGTGTTCTTGCCTTACCGACGCGATCATTAGAACATATATCCAAACTTGAAAAGAGTGGATGAAGAAAGCTCTACCATGTGTAGCATAAGAGCGTAAAGGAAGGGATGGGTGTGACGTGAAGTGGGGAAATTGTAGGCGCGAAGATGAAATCTCTGCAAGAGCTGCAGTGGATAGTCATGAGTGTGAGAAGAAAGCTATTGAGAAGAGAACACAAGTAAAAACGACCAAAAAATATTATGATTTACGAGGGAAAATAAGCAAGGAGAAACCCTAAGGAATTGTGAAAGAGAATGAGATAACTAAGACTATGAGCAGATGGTTATCTCTTTTGTCATAGGAGACAGGCTCAGTCTAGTAGCAACCAGCGTGCGTGTGGGTAAAAATGTGATCTGAGTGTTAGGAATTTTGTGTTACTTTGCAGTTTTTTCTTTCTTCATTTTTCGTTTTTTTAGAAGGCGTTGATGAAGTTCTGGGTGTTCTTCCTCCGGCTGAGCTAAAGCGACCCAAATACATCCATTGTTGGAATACGTAAGAAGTGGACTGAAAATAAGACATTTTAGACTAGGATATTGAAAAACTCTGTGGGTATAGAGAGCTCGAAAGTAGCCTCGAAATAATGAGTGAGAAAAACGAGAGTATCGATATCAATTTGGGAGAATCAGCGAATGAATTTATATTAGTACAAGGCTATAGGAGATATATGGCAGATAGTAGATCAGTAGAACAGTTAAGAGGGTGCAAAAAAGAATTAGAGCACGAAAGGTGAAAGGTAAAATGCATAAGGAGTCAGCCATTCTGTTGAGATAAACTACTTACCGCTACAGTGAGGATGTGGGCGACAACAGGAAGATAGAAAGGAGAATTATATGTATATGCATCGAGGCCGCTATTAGTGCCCGAGGTATAGAGAGAACGGCGATAAACTCTCTATAACTTTAGGAAAATTATTTTATAATAGTATTAGTAATTTATCGTGCGCACCCATCTCCTTCTCAATGAACACAGAAAAGCAACAAATATAGTGATACGTATGGACCCGAATACTACGGACTCATGATCGGTAAATGTAGAATTACATGAGATATCAAGAGGTGAGCAAGCTGTGAGATCAGGAAACATTGTGTGAGGAGGAAGAGGAGGAGGAAGGCGGACAGATAACGATCTAGAGAAATAGATACTCAAGATTTCGACGAGGCGCCTATAAAAAGGATGAAGAATCCGGGTTTAAGAGAAGTAGTCCACAGTCTGACGTATGTTGTGAGCGAGTGGCTGTGGAGTTGGTGGGAGTGGGAATTGTGGACGATGGGAAGGTGAGTGGAGGGAAGATAATCTATCCCAGTTTGATTGATACAAGAGTGGTTTGGGAACGAGAGGGAAAGTGCCGAGGAGTGGGATTTACTTACTGATTCTTAAATAAATATGAACTTTTAAATAACTGAAAAGGCTCGTGGCAGATGCAATTTACATAATTCACAACGATATATAAAGAGGCGTATATAAAGGGTGAGATGCATAGAAGCTTAGTTATATATATTAATCATATACGTTAGGGCATTCCTCAGCTGCACTGGACCATCTGGTCGAAAATATATCGAATTGCATAGAAAATTATTTTGCGTATTATGCGAGGCGGACGAGCGCAAAAGGTAGAGAACTCTCCGAGACTCGGACTTAGCAATAGAAACGTATTTAACCGAAGCTTATAATAGAAGTTAGTGAAAAAGTGTTATTACGACCAGAAACCTCTTTAATGCTGGTGATTAGTTTCACAGCCTATACAGAATGGTTTCTAGAGGAAGATATGCTGGAATATATGGCAAGAGATTTATCTTTGGTTAAGCGTCTAATCGGACCTGCCAAATAAATAGGCATTTGATTCGGTGCCAAGGGAAAAAGCTCTGGAGAGCTATAGAATTGAGAGGAATTATGGAGTGAGGGTAGATTAAAAGATGTCCAATTAGAAAGTATGTGAGTATGAGAAATGCAGTCTGTAATGTTAAATTAGATGTTCTGTATAACGATAGATGGTTTGAGACAGTGAAATAATCTTGTAAGTTATGAAGTCAGAGGGAGTGTTTTATCTTTCCTACCTCTCGACTATGTGTTATCTACAACTTATCTTATTTTAAGGACGTGGAGCTCGACTCACGCGCAATAAGCTTGCGGTATACCTATTTGAAGGGCTCGCGCACTCTCGAAGAATTTGAAGGGAGGACATAATTAGCTATAATGCGGAGCGATCTGGGTCTGTGCCGCTCCCCGACGATGAGACGAGGAGTATGAGATCTCGAGAGGTAGGTATGGATGTTATGTTTACGGAGGAGTTGGAGCAGTAAAGTCAGTGAGGTATGAAGGATAAATCGATACTAATAGATAAGACATAAATTATTAATAAGCATATGGAGAACACCAAAGAAATTCTCAAGAGACGTTGCGATGAAGGCATTCTTGAAATCGAGGGAGAACACAAGTGTAGAACGTGATGAGAGAGGCATGAGAGAGTGAGGCCTTAATAAACAAGTCCGTAATAATACCTGCAATCCTTACATCTCCCTGAGAGATCGTGATAGTCTTTATCAGTGTAATCATATAACGTAAAAAGCTGAAGAGGCATATTCGAGAGGATGTTGACTACGACGAACGCAATTCGATAACTAATGTAACATGGCATAAATAGTAAATCTAGAAGCCCTCACGGCTAATAATAATACACCACACATGTATGAAAAGAACATAAAAATTACAATCGGAATAGTAAGGTATAAAAAAGTTAGATATTTATTAAACAAGTATTACTGACTCCGACGCTGCTGTTACGGAGCGGAATAACATGGACAACAACGAGATTAAAAGAGAGAGAGATTATAGGATAATACAAGCGGTAGTGAGTAAGATGAGTGAGAGTATATATATTAGGTATATTTAAGAAATACTTAATTTAATTGGAAAGAGTAGGAGAGACAGAATAAGGAATATAAGTGATATATTAGAGAAGATATATAGGTGTTTAGAATAGAAGATGATATCTAGAAGATGGGATATATTAGTGGTGAGGAGATTTGAATAGATTGAGTGGGGACATTTTAGGAGAGGATATATATATGTGTATAGCATGACAGTGAGAGAATGCCGAAAAGAGAATGGGATAATGGACTGACCCAGAGGGCCAGAAGACTACAAATAAGGGTGAAGACCGACAGATAGAATAGATGGCGGCTAGTTCGGTTAGTAGTAGGGACTCTTCTTGGAAAGATGTCAGCTATCCAAATTATAATGAGAGTTGACTACAAGAAGATTAAGTAAGGTAATAGTGTGACAAGCAGAGGGATGTCTGTAGTGAGAGAAATAGACGCTTGCTAGCGGCTGTACAGGATGAAAAAATTATCCTTCCTGGTGAGATGAGGAATAAGTAATAAAAGATAATTAAAGATATATAATATATAATATAATATATATTATATATATATATATTATATAATATAATATATATATTAATATATATATATAATTATATATTATATAATTTATTAATTATTAATATTAATAATATAATATATATATTTAATTAATTATAATATATAATATATATATAATATATATATTATATATATATATTATATTTATATATATAGAGAGAGAGAAGAGAGAATATATATATAATATGAGGAGATAGAGAGAGAGGGAGAGTATATGCATACTCGAAGCGATGAAAATTACCTTCCCTTTTTTAATGGTCGCCTTTTGCTCGTTCAGTATTCATTTTTCTTCACACACTCTAATCTAACCTAGGTACAACATATCTTACTGACCACCATTTTATTTCAACATATCACATTGAGCCCATGACTTAAAGTATCACTTACACCCCTATACTTTCTTTAGACTTAACATCTACTTTACAAGACATCTCCTACTACTTTATAATATTACTCTGTGTGCGGGGGTAGAAGAATTCCACACATATCGTTTTGATCTACTTGCTGATTTGTCATTAGATAGTAGTCGAACTAAGGTAGACGGTTGAGTAGATTGGGTTATTAGGCTGTACCTCACGCTATAACCACCTATCGCTTGTAGGAATGCTGATGCAGACCTCGGAGGAATAGTTCGATAAGTATACGCCTAGTTAAACGTACTTCTTACAATTTTCGGGCGAATATATGTTATAATGAATCGTTATAATGTAGGTACATGGGTGATAAATGTCAGAGGAATAAATATATATTAGTATGAGGAGAGGGGAGAGAGTGATGGATAGTATTTAAGAAGGTAGCTAAATTGATATATTTGCTCATGCTTTGTGACTGAAACTCATATTATAAGGATGAAAGTGAGATAAAACAGGTTGAAAATGAGTGGTGTGGTTGTGAAATGTGTGTGTGCTGTAAATATATATAGTATATATATATCTATAATATTATATTTATATAAATATATAATATATATATATAGATTCATTTGAAAATGGAAAAAAGAAACTGGAGGATTGGAAATATGAACCTCAATCTTGATTATATATATTATATATATATATTATAATATAATAGGTGTGAGAAAGTAATGAGATAGTAGGAAAGGCGAAGAGTTGCAAAAATTTTGATATGGTGAGATGGACTTTGATTAGAATACAAGAAAGCGTATTATGGAGTAGACTTTGCGAGTGTATATATATATAAGTTACTAGAATTTATCTAATGGTTAAATTTTAAAGTATCTAGAATAAGGTTAAGGTATGTGTGTTTACTGATAACGAATGGTATACCTATCTGAAGGGTAAAATAATATTGAAGAGAGCAACTATATAGATTTTCAGGGATTAAATTTACCTCTGGAAGTTGATATTTTGGAATCTGTGGAAGGAGCCGGGTCAGTATGCGTGAGTATTATTAGGTTCTTGATATCTCATGTGAGTTTATATAGTGGGCCTAATGATGAGGATATGCTATCGGAGGTCGTAAACGTCCGAGGAAAAGAGATGATATATTATTAGATCATCTCGGTTATGTGGCGCAAACATGGCGGGGATGGTCGAACTGCGCGCGAGAAAAGACTCGAAGTGTAAAATCGTGTTAGGACAACTTCCTGAGTGATATTGACTTTCTCTGTTATGGCTGTAGAAACGAGCTACTCATTTGATAAAGATTTAGCAGATACTTTTTCAATTTATATAGCATAAGAAATATTATTTCCATAAGCATCATTCACATAAGAAGATTGATTCTGTAGGAGATAGAAATGTGAGTTCTGGCCGGACAGCGCTGAAAAGTGGTTATATGTGCTGATCCTTTTGTATACGGTGAGAGAATGATCGTTGAGAGTAGTATTGCTTTTGAGTGAGAGTGTATGTTACCATATCAGATTGAGATATGCAATTTAGTGTGGTGAAGTGCGGGTTAGAAGAATCGTGAGTCTATTATCTCAGTTGCTTCGTATACACACATGTAGGAAATTAATATAGGCTCGTGGCTCTGACTTATGGCGGACAAGGAAACAGGTGGGCTACGAAAAGAAGTGGGGTAGAATTGGTTGAGTGGATCTAACCAGAAGATGAGATAGGACAAAGTCAAAATTCGTGTTTAACTCATTATGCGACTAAGTATCTAAGAGCACTTACGCAAGTATTATAGATTTCTCTATGTCTCAATTTTGTAAACTCTACACATTGAATATCAATGCAACAAATTTATTATGCAATTACTATGGTGAGAAGCAAATATTGGAAGGAAGCAGTGCATAGCAGTGACAAAGGAATTAATTAGTGGATGTGCTTAAGTAGGATATATATTATAACTGTATAAGTAAATTTATAGTTAAACAGTGCTATTATATAAGTAGGCTGGAAGTAATGAAGAGGTGCATTAGCAAGGTAATTAATAAGTAAAAAGAAGCGTAATATATTAATTATGGTTATTGAATGTACTAAAAGGTTACCAATGGTGATAAGTTTCAAAAGAAAGATGTTTTTGGATAGTATATGTAAGTAGGGATAAAAGTAATAAATATCATAAAAGGTGCATACTTAGGTAAGAAAAGTAAAAATTTATATAATAATGAAACAGTTTGGAAAGTAGATAGTTGAGTATAGAAATGAGGGACTTAGAAAAGTGAGTCAATTAAGGATTGCTCATTCTTAGTGACGGAAGCGCGAAAGGTTTAAGAATGATAATAAGGGGAACGGCTATTAAATGAAATAGGGAATATTGGTGCCCCTTAATGAAAATTCATCCCAATAGGACTAGTTAGATGAGTTAATGTTCGCCACAGTAAGCTGACATCTTGAAGAAGTGCGTGCTTTATTAAATATAATGACAGTTAGTATTAGTTATAGAAGAGAACAACGTTCATAAGGAGAAATAGTCAGATTACTTGGTTAAGTGAGAAATTTTGTGACTCTCGTCTGCTAGAAGAAAGATAGTGTAATAATTTGGTTGCATAGGAGTACGTCCTCCTTCTCTAAAGCAAGAAGGATATGGGATGGCATATGGTGTTTATAAGAGAGCGTTTAGTGATTCGATTGAGTTTGCAAGTAGATTGGTTACATATAATTGATTCTGCATGCTTGTTTTTATATGTCATTTTGCATATATTTTATATTCACTTTGCTAGTGTGATTATACTGCATCACATGTAATCGGGTATGCGTATGCTATCATTTCGTCGTCATTTTCTTTCGTGATTTGCAGCCGTCTCTCTAATCTCAAAGCGTTATGGTGAGCTCTCTCTGCTCTCTCTCTCTCTCTATTACCTTCTCCTCGCATCGGTTGAGCTCTCGCGCAGTGCGTTACGCCAGCTTATATTAATACTACCTATATATATAGGTTAAGAGGATAGATTAAAGGGGAATACTTATGGTAGGAATTATAGTAGCGAATTATTGAGTATATTTATTTATTGATAAGTGTATGTAGGAAGATATTATATTCTTAATATTTTAGTCGAAAGAGTTATGATATAGTCGAGTGACTGAATGGATATTACTGATTGGTGTATAATAAAGAACAAAGGTGCGTGAGTTCATTAATGTGTAAGTGGTAGTGAAGGATAATGTGTGGATCAAATCTTTAATATATATATATTGAGAAATTATACAACTATATGACTGAGAAAATAGAGTATAGGTATGAGTGAAGAAGTAATAAATAAAATATATGTAATTATTTAAGATATTTTTAATGGATTTGCACACTTAGGCGTATTATGTATATAGATTAAATGGAAAACTCTTATGGCAAGATGTTATGATCAATAATTATAGGATGTATATACCTCGGGTTGAGTGTCACCTCTAGGTATCGTAATGTGAGATATAAAAAGTATGTATGGACGAATTGTTGAATGCGTAATAGAGCAAATAATATAAATTATATATATAGGTGATGATACAAAATATGATTGGTTTAATATATTACAATTATCAGTATAGTGATAGGCAGGGATGCGTTATGTCCCATTTGGTTATTATATCAATTTGTATATTATAGATTGGGTTATGTAATTAAAGAATAAGAGTATGGGGGTAAAGCAGTGAGATAAATAGATGTATAGAATTATTGTATAAGAGAATGGAGGTTAGCAGTGGATGAGGATTATATACTGCACTCTATACCTATTATATGCATAGTAAGAAATGTATCCTTAGGATTTATGGTTTAGTGTATAGTGGAATCTATTTAAGAGAGTTTTATGAGGATTGTATATTGCAGAGTAGATTTAGTGCTAAGATACACTAGAGTGTCATATATTTATATATGTAATAAAAGAGTGAGTTTATGAAAGTAAATTATAGAAGAGGAGTAAGTTAATGCTGTATATTAGTTATATATGAAGTATAGGTAACAAGGTCGCTTTAGGTATATGTTAACTTAGTTATGTTATAGATTAGATACAGCTGGAATTACAAGTGTCTGAGGTGACTAAATTATTTAATAGTATTAATAATGTTTGGTAATGAGAAAAATGGTAGAACGTAGATGATATGCAGAGATAGTATACTATAAATGTAAGTGATAAAGGAAGTTAATAGAATGGCAGGTAAATGAGTTATGTGAGCTTATAGGTAGCCAATTAATCGTTATGTGATGTGATATTGTAAAGTAGACTAAGTTATTGATTGCGATATATATATAATATATATATATAAAAATTGTTTGTAGGAAGAGAAAAAGAAGGAACTGCGCTCCAGACTTTACTAGTAGAGTACGTGAAGGAATGGGTGAGAAGGATGTTATGAAATATATGAAGGAAATATGTTCCAGCTTTACGAGTTGTATGCATGTAAGAGAATAGCTGCTAAATCAGGTAGTTGGACAAAGAAAGGCTAAGATTGTATGGAATGAGAAGTAATTAAAGTTTTTCTCAGAGGAGGAAGATGTACGCAACTAAAATAGTTCACTAGAGTAGTGTCCATTACAATAGGAATAAATCTGTAGTCAGAGAGCTTTACAGAGATACACAATTACTGTGTGGAAAGACTAGTAACCAAATCTCTTCTCAAAGGGGGATAGAAAGTAAGAAAGATACCTATTGCATTAGGATTAGTTTGAAGAAAGTGAAAAAAATACTTCGGTGGCTAGAAAGTGGATAAGTATCTGTTAATGAGACAAAAACACCAGGTTTACCTACTCTAAGAAAAACTCCTTCCCCCTCCACATATGAAATGCATACTATGAGGCATGAAGTAGCTCTACAAAGAAAGACTAAGATAGCATGGAAAGAGAAGTTACTAAAAAATTCTTCTCACTGGACTAAGAGGTATGAACCTAAAAAGTTTACAAGAGAAGTGCCTATTACAATATGAATAAATCTGTAGTCAGAGAGTTTCCAGAGAAACACAAAATACTCAGTTGAAAGAATAGTAACTAAATCTCATCTCAATGGAGGATAAAAAGTAAGAGAGATGCCTATTGCATTAGGATTAGTTTGAAAAAAGTGAAAAAAAAATACTTCGGTAGCTAGAAAGTGAATAGTATCAGTTAAAAACACTAGACTTCTCTACTTTAAGATCTTTTCTTTTTATCAAAGCCCCCCTTCTCCCTCCCAGTATGAGATGCACACTCGTTTCAAGGACAAATAACACCCCCTATATTTGTCAAACAAATAGAATAGTGAAAATAGTTCCGAAGTGCATCTCCAAAAAACTTCACCTTAATTAGTGAAAATAATAATGAAATCCTTCCACGAAGGACCACGAGAAAGAAACACCAAGATCATAGGTCTATGCAATATAGAATATTAGAAAACTTTTCAATGAAGATAAAATAGTTATTTGAAAAAGCTTATCTAGTAGATTGATAAATGAATAGTTTTTTCAAACATTGAAACAGCCATATTTACTCAGCCCCCAATTAGGTGTCTTCATTTCTCATATATATATATATATATACTATACTATACTATTATTAGTATATATATATATATAGCTATATATTATATAGTATACCTACAAGTATATAGTAATATATACTATATATTAGTATATATATATTACAGTCTATTCATGTATATAGAGGCTACCTGTGCTGAAATTTTTTTTTGGATCGAGCTCCCGTTTCCGTGTGGAGTATGTCATACTTTTACATACTACTTAATATATATACTAGTACCTATCCCTATTACCCTATATATACATAATATATATATATATATAGTATATATACCTATATATATAATATATATATATATACCTATATATATATAGTATTATATATATAACTAAGTAGTATAGTAAATATATATATGTATATAACTACTATTATACCCTATATATTATATATACCTCACTATATAGTGAGATATATATAGTATATATAGTATATATATATATAATATATATTTATATATACGTTATATATACTATATATAGTATTTATATATATATATTATATATTATATACTATATATTCATCTAAGTATTGATAATATATTGTAACTACTTGATTATATATAACCTAAATAATATATATATATCACTAGTATATAGTATATAATATATATCACATATATCGTAATATACTAATACGTATCTTAGTACTATATATATTATATAGTGATGCACATAATTTTCTTCAAAGAATCTACAAGAGAAGACAGCTGATAAATTACGCGTTGCCAATCATTTGCATTGTACCTACTGACCCCCGTACATGGATGAATCTTTCGCATCTATTTTTTAACTAGAGAGACCTCAATAGGAAAGTGGAAGTTATTTCGATAATGTAACTGTGAGCTTACTTCCGTAGAGGCAGTAGTTAGTTAAATTATGTGTGCGATCGAATAGCCAGCTTAAATTAGGCTGTAGACCCTGTGATGTAATGCTTGTGACATGATGTTCTGTCTTCACATGGATCTTGTTGTGTTGAATTTCGTTATTGCTATATCAACTAAGGTTCGGTAGGCCTGGATTAACAAGTATGACAAAGCTTCCCGTCTTCACTGCCGTCCTGCAGGTGGCCTTGATTTCGGTTATTCTCTCCAACGCACCCGTTAGTTGTTCTGCAAGTCATCTATTTCGAGGGTGTTCCTTCCTTCGGGGGTCACCAATTATAGTGGAGAAGTTGATGTTTAGTTATCTTTTATACTGCTTCTCCACTTCAAATGTTGCTGACGTAGTTCGTCTGCGTACTCTTCTTGAATTTTCCTTAGACTCGGATTGCTATATCTTTTCCGCTACACGCAATCGAATGCTTTTGTTACAATTGGTACAGTTAACTGGCAGATGATTCATATGTTACGGTTTATTAAATAAATATTTAAGCATAAAAAATTACGTCAAACTAATACAATAAAACTTTCGTTGCAAATCGCATAAACGCAGTCTGAAAAGTTTTTAAAATGTATAATTATATATAAAATATCTCGTAGTTCATGTCTGTAGAAATATTTTACGATGAAAAATAATATTCGATCGCTGGATATATATATATACTATATCTATATCATACCTAATATATTATATATACTATATATACTATATATAGCTTAGCAGAGTCCATGTCGCGCCTCCGAAACAGTTACTATACTATGATACTAGCTACATATACTATATACTATATAATATATTTACCTTAGTGACCTCCATGCACCCGGGTTACTTCTCAGTCACAGTTGTGCCGTCGATTACTATATAGTATCGTAGTCTATATCAGTCATAGTATATAGCTTACATAACCGAACTGACTAGCATACTATAAGACTTATACACTAGTATATAATGGGCGAAAATACAAAAAAACATTTTTCCGCCTGACACTTCTCCCGCCTGACCTTCTCCTGACCACCACCTCTAGCGTGCACACCTGATAACCCTCAACCCTAACTCTAAGCGCTAACCCTCTAACGTTAACCTTAATTTCGCCCTAGAACCGATTGGTCTCACCAAAAGAAACATAAAAAATACATTTCATCCCCTAGAACATCCTTTCTATGATCATAGACGCCTACCTGTGAATAAATTTTTTTGGTCCCGTTAACTTTGCTCCATATATATAACTGGAGTAGAGCACGCATTTACCACTGCCTACCCTACTATACTATATACTATATATAATATATAATTAGAATATATACTATATATACTAGAGAATAATATTGGATCCATGCCTAACAGATCACTACTATAACGCTACTATATCATCTTAACTATATACTACTCTAATTCTATATATATTCTACTATCACCTACATATATTACTACTACTCCAGCATTATACTACCACAGGTCCATATAGATATATAGTATACCCCGTACCCTACTATACTATATATACATATTATATACCGAGTTATATGCCTAATACTACTATAATGTATCTAAGTACTAGCATATCATCATATATACGCTATACCTATATACTACATTATAGTTGCTGCTATAGTTAGAAGACATGGGGAAATATCATTTTCAACTGTAGTGAATTTTACTACCAATCGGAGACCTTCATTGCTACTACTGAATCATATATATACTAGCTATATTCTATAGCTATAAATATATAACTTCATAATATTACAACGATTATGCTACTACACTAGATATACTATATACATTATAATCTATACTAATTACTACACCCCCTCCCACTTATAATCGTATCCACTTATTATACGCTACTACATATATAACCGCACATTATACCTACTCTATATAAATACATACTAGTACCGAGCCATACCTACTCCGAGCTAGGACTATCCCTACATAGTTAATAATATACTATCACCATAATTACGTATAATATACTCATATATATAATAATTATAAATATAATACTTTCAATATACTATGTATTATATATATATAGGTCAGCCTACTGAATACCATACTATATTATCTCTATCAGTACCACCTATATATCGATATATAGTATATAATAACAACAAGGTACCTTACGTACTGATGAATACTGAGAGTATAGTCGATACTGAGTCTACACTAGTACTATCATACCGCCCCGTACTTACTACCGCTATCATATATAGTATACTTACATACCTAATATACTATATATATTCATATCAAGCCTCCATTTTTCTCTCGCTATCAAAATCCGATACCCTTTCTCGTCACTCTCCAACATCCTCGCAACTATGGAGAAATCACCATCCAAACTTCACCACATGCGGCTCCCTCGGCGGCCGAAAACTTCCTCACTCTTGCAGTTCGCTTCGGTTCCCCTTCAATTTGAAGAACCAGCTTCCAGCATAACTTGGTGAGGATAGCCAATCACGCAGTGAGCCGCGACAGAAAGTTTCCTGAAGCTGTTAGTCGTTTAATGGGTCTACTCACGCTTTAAGACGCAGTCGCCGTCCGCGAAATCTTCATGTAGGCATCAACCGAATATCTCATTTATTTGTTTGGCAAAATTCTATTTTTACTATAAACATGAGCAGCCTCACAGCTACACACGAGATATTTTTCATCTCACTATTTTTTCTTAAGTTTTTTGAAACTTACTTTAACATTCTTGACAATTTTTTACCATCGAAAAAGATTACCCGCTATGATTTTATACTTATGCCAATTTTTGATAACATACTATCAAACACACCAATTAAAGTTATCAAACATAGTTAACACTTTACCAACATCCACTATCATAAAACATATTCAACACACACATTGGCACAAAAATCAATTGAATCTCTGCATTATAATAAAGACAGCTAACAATCTCACACCAACACACAAGGAGACGAGTCACGCTAGATGGACGCAATTAAACCACATTCGTATATGAAAGAATCTTAGAGTCCCTCGGTAAAATTCTCAAAAAGGTTAAACATAGTTGTTAAGTAATCTACAGCTACCCAAAGAAAATTGCTTACGACCAAGTAGCCAGAAGACAAAAATAGCTCTAAATTATCAACACATATTTATGTATTAATTCAAATTCAGTAGTCTCACCTCCGAGGAATGTGCACCGTCGATGTCCTAAGGAGCCCGAAGCCTTAGCACGTGACTCGATTTCTGTCTATTCATAACTTTTCGATTGTGTATTCCTATTAAGTGTCCTCCATGCGCCAATAATATATTTAAATCACCAATTTACAGCTTCTTTAATACTCCATCTTAATCTAACCTCAAGGGGCTAAGGAATCTATATCTATATGATACTACTATATATATACTATATCCTTCATACCTTATATATAATATCTATACGTATATATCTAACTCATATTATGATCCTGATATCACGTTATATATAGTATATGTACTCTAGTATCATATGATTCTACTATCCGGCGATCCTATACCTAATATAGATCGACTACCTATAGTACCGCGATGATACTACACTGCTAATTATATATACGATAAGCGCTATTCTCAAGTTAGGATCTTTCACTTGTATTATCTTTCACCAAAAAAGGCGTATATTAATCTTAAAATTTTGCCTATTTTTGATAATGGCAAGGTTTTTTTCTTTTTTAACAATAATTTATAAGAATAAAAAGTTTCCAAGGTTTTTTTTTTTAACAATAAGCATAAATATTTTCTTGCCAATTAAGTTATAAATTTCATCAGTTACTAAAGTAACCCTTAAATAACCCTTACTTACGTTCACCCTACTTACCTTACCTTACTTACCTTACGGTGAGTGACCTTTACTTTAATTACTTACTTAGCCTAAACTAACCTTCTCTCAAATTATAAATTATCCCTATCACTATTCTTCTGCCAGTAAATGTAATTTGCTTTTCTACCTCTTCATTTGGGGAACATTTCTTACCTATTTTTCCCCAAAAATATTTCACGCATTGACAACGAACGTACGCGAATGTATATAATAGCCAGTATATCCTATATAATATAGTACTAGTATATAGTACTCTACTAGATATATATATATACTATACTACCTAGCGTCATCATTATATATATATATACCTACCTAGCTATATATATACTTACCTATCTCGAGAATAAATATAGCATATAATACATATACTATATATATATATATATA
>JABUQX010019203.1:52500-56638 GCA_015478945.1 Trachelipus rathkii
CAACGCTTCCCTCACCGGACCTTATGCGAACGACGCGGTGACCAGAGAGTAGAAGGAGAGAGAGAGAGAAAATACAGGGAGTGAAGTAGAGAGAGAAGGAGGTAATGATGACCAACAAATGTAGAGAGAGGATAGGGAGAATGACATAGAGAGAGAGAGAGAGAGAGAGAGAGAGAGAGAGAAGAGAGGAGAGATGAAAAATTGAGGAGGAGAAAAAGAGAAAGAAAGGTAAAGAGAGAGATAATTGGAGAGAGAAAGAGACTGATAAAAGAGAGTAGGAGAGATAGAGAAAGAGACAAAGAGAGAAATACAGAGTGAAGTAGAGAGAGAAGTAGGGGATAGAGACAGATGGAGAGAGATAGAGAGGGAATGACATAGAGAAAAGAGAGAGAGAGAGAGAGAGAGAGAGAAGGAGAGAGAGAGAGGAGAGAGAGAGAGAGAGGAGAGAGAGAGAGAACCAACTTTCGAAAGTAAGAAGAAATAGAAAGTCTTGAAATTTTTTAACCACAGATTATTCTGGAAATTATTAAAGGGAAGAGTAGATTAAAATCAGCTGCAACTTAAATTTTACAAACCTTTTTTAATATTCTTCTACATATTACCTATACTATATATATATATATATAATATTATATATATATATATATATTATATATATACCTCATATACTTATATATATCATATGCTATTGAATATCATATATATCATAAATAGAGACTAATATAGATATATAATATAATATTACAGTATCAGTATTCACTAATATCAGCCTAGTATACAGTATACTCTACACCTATTATATACCTAGCTACTATTCACTACCTATATATAGTATACTAATATCATATATAACTACTATATACTATATATATATTACTATATAGTAGTATATACTATATATACTATATATACTATAATATAGTATTATATATGATATTATATATAAATCTAATACTATATATGATAATATTATCTGTAAAACCAAACGTTATCCTTACAGTACCACTCACCGTACTATATATATATCACCTACGCTTCTCACCGCCTCTGTATAGCCACGCACCCTCAAATCACACTACCTCACTCACGTTACTCCTCGACCTCCCTACTCTACCTTCCTCTACGTCCGACCTCGACATCACATTATAGCTATACCTATCCGTCCGATAAGCGATCCTACAACACTCAGTCCTTTGAGCCGTCACTAGCTCCTAAGTAAACAATCGTTTCAGAAAGACTACGGTACATCTAAGATCACCGTCGTCAAGCTCCCGCCATCTGCTAACACTGCCCGATACATCCGAATCCGCATCAACCACTCGCCACTCTTATCAATATTTAAATATACTACTATAGTTTAGGTAAAAGTTCCCCGCAGGATTAAACACGACGGTATCTGACGACGACATATCCAATCTGTTTTCCCAATAACGCTCGATTATTTTTAATACCTTTTATAGGTCCAGTGATAATCCAAAGTAATCAGAGAGGTAGATGCCTCAAACGCTCCTCATGCCCCACTCTATATAAAAATTATAATAAAAAAAAAGTTTGAAACGCGGTAACAAAGAATTGACTATATAACTCCTACTCACATGGAAGACTCCGAGTGTAGTTCTCGTTTATAAAAAATATATCGTTTAATGACAGAGTTAAAGATCAATTATAATTCATTTCGGTTTAGATTATACAATAGAATAGGAGAACGCCAGTTTGACAGTAATAATATATCTAATATATACAGCTTATCATCATATAGATGCCGCCCCGAGAGAAGTATAATCATAATATAAGTTATATATAGTATACCTCTATACTACTCAACCCTATTATATTGATATATATAGTTATTATATATACATATACGTATATATATAAAACTATACCACTATAGCTATACTATACAGTATATATATATATAAGCTACATCACCATATATTATATATCATATATATATATACACACTTAAATACGACTGTGATAAATCTATATTGTCATAGGCTATGGATAGTATAGTCATATCTATATATAATATAAAACTTATATGGTTAACTATATAGTATAGTATATATATATATTATATATACGTATTATATATTTATATATGATCAATACTACATATATACTACTCCTCATACTATCATATACTTACTATACTATATACCGTTAGTATATATACTAGATATACATAACTATCCATGTGCTATACTACCGTCTAAGTATTTATATAGTATAAATATACACTAGTAATATATCTCTGAATACTATATGCTCGCACAGCTATAGCTATACTACTTACTATAACGCGTTTAACACTCATATAGATGTTATATTTATATATTATAGTATATATATAATTAACAATATACGTTATACTAACTATAATGCCGCTAGTACAGTATACTATTAAGTAGCGTGTCATGGGCTGTCGCACATATATACATTACATACCTCCAGATCGTCGCGTCCGATACTCTGATAATACCATCTGCCATATCACTCGTACTTATTATATTTCCTAAGCTCAGCGTATATGATATCGAATATATATACCGCGGTGTATATATATAATTCGCCTGCTACTAAAGATACTCGCTTACCTATACTATATTATTTCTTTATACTATACTTCATAATTCTCACAATTATAACATACACCCACAGCACCCTTTACTAACTACATTTATATGATACTACTATTAAGACTCTCTCCTCAATAACAGATACTCTCATAATATATACTCATCCCTTATAACTCATCCAATATTATACTAATTATATGCCGATACTAGTGATATATATACGACTCTACCACTTAGTCACCCTTCTCTCCGTATTTAATACTATCTACCATCTACTACTATCATCATTGTATGCCACTTACAGAATATTAGTGAACTCCATCTCTCTATACTATGCAGCGACCGACCCTCTATAAACTTCGCTTCAATCTACTCCTCTCATAAGATATATAGCATACTACACGCCAGTCCTACACGCATACTCCACATGCTAACCATAATCACAATAATATAATCTATATTGGAATCAGTGTATAAAGAGTCGTCTATTATATGTAAAGTCGTTTTATGTATTTAAAACTACACGCAAACACCCAAAGTGGGCACAGCCATAGTTTATCAGGAGTCGTCCGGTCTCCTTCGCCTCTTAGGGGGTACAAACGGCTGCCGCGGACTTTCGCGTCCCGCTCCTGTCCCCATCGCTCTAGGGCCCCTTAAAAACTTGAAGTTCAAGTAATAAAAACATTTTTCCATTAGGGGGCTCGAGCGATGGGGGACAGAGAGAGGGAAGGACCCGAAGTCCCCCCATCTTCCACCTAGAGGGCGAGAGACCCCGACTCCTGACATTTTTGCAGTCTATCTAAGCTTTTAAAAATTATTAAAATGATAATTTTTACATATAACAAGTTTTATACGCTGATTCCCAAATATATGTAATTTGTTTTTCTGCAAGGTTAATTACTTCGAGTACATTATCCTGGCCCTTTTCCTGCGCGAATTATTGCCATATTTACCTATATACTAATACTACTCATATATATATAATATATATATATATACTTACTACTATATAATATAGCTTATACTACTAACCATATAATTATATATAATCTCTATTACGTAATATTAGTATTATATAATAATAATCTTAGCCTTAGAATATATATATACATATATTATATATATATAACAATCTCATAACTATTAATATATATATATATTATATATAACCTGTCATTCTCACTTACTATTTATATAGTAATTATTCACGTACTAATCTCCCTCATTTCATAAGAAAATACGTCTCCCCATGGAGACGCATTTTCTATATTAACTATAAAATAAAATACTACTAGATATATAAAATAAATATATTTTATTTTGCCAACCTTATCATTGTAAACAGATGCGAAATAAATTTTTAAATTTTAAGTTCGATTTCTGTATTATTATCAACTTTACTATATATATGATCTATAATATTATATGATATATATATAATAATATATAATCTTTATATATATATCACGACACCTGCTCCGTATTCAAGCAGCTATAACTCACTAACTACGTCCACTTATCCTATACGCCGATTAACACTCCTCCCCCTCTGATAC
>JABUQX010019204.1:7500-10000 GCA_015478945.1 Trachelipus rathkii
ACATAATTAAATTTCCTTAAAATATTTTTGAAAATAGTTTACAGGAGAAGAAGAAGATATATTTATTTAAATTTCCGACGCGCTTCGTTCTATACTTGAGACATCTTCAGAGGATTATTTCTTTTACTAGAATAAGTTTCTTTAAATTGCTGTCAATAATTGCTTACAAAATTCATATTTAGTCTGCAGATAATAAAATTAAATTTATGTTAATGTTGGTCTGCGTGTTTCGATGTAGAATGCATTTGGAAGGATCACTATCTAGATTTACTAGCGTCTAAATATTGTGAAGTTGTTTAAAAATATTACCTATAGTTGTTTGACCATGTGCGTGTTAAAATGCTCATATATTTTGCTGGGTTTAGAGCGGTGTTGATATGCCCTATCTGTTAATTTATTAGTCGTGTAACCAATATATGTGGACGTACAGTTGACTCGGGCAGTTACACAACGGGATGGTTGTCGGTCAAAGCATCTCTTGTGCTAAAGGAAGATGAGAGTTTTGACTTATGGTATAGTCTGATAATTTTTAAAATCCCTTCGTAACAAACAACTTTAACCCCGTATTTTACATAATGTATGTCGACGACACCCTCAACTATCTTTAGGAACATAGATCATATACATCAGTCCATCCATAGAATTCAAGAGTTGTCAATGCTTAAATTTAACATACGAAACTTAGGTTAATAATGCTATCTGTTTTTTAGATATCAAAATCAGTGTTAATTCTGATGGCTCATTATATACAGGCATACAGTCAAACCACTGATAATGGTCTGTATATGACTATGGATCCTATTCACCGACTATTTAAAAAGAATCTATCGTAAAACTTTAGTTTACGCATACAAACTATGTTCAACTTGGAAAACTTTTGATGAAGAAATTTGAAATAAAATTTAATTACTGTCATCATCCACAATATTCTGTTGAAATTTTAATTAATAAACCATTACAAAATTATATAAAGAAGTAAAATAATCGAAAAATTAATAACTTCTTCAAACTTCCAATGCTATGAACTTCAATAAAGAATGAGAAGTGGCTTGAATTTTTGAACTCTACTAAAACTAAAGACACATCAAACTTAAAGTTAGCCTATACGCATGAAGTCGCAAAAACACTTATACTTCCTTTAGCAAAGAGATTGCTTTGACCGACAACATCACGTTTGTGTACATTTAACTGCCCTGAGGACTGTACGTCGACTTATTGGGCGCACACGACGAATAGATTGTGAACAGGGCATTATTCAAATGCTACAGTCCAGCAAATCTTTAAACATTTCAACACGGCACATGGTCAAACAACTTTATAGGTAATATTTTTTAAACATTCACAATATTATACGGATCCATGTGAAGTCAGAAACTAAAAACTTGCGGAGGCTTTACTCAAAAACGTCAGACCAGACTTAACATAAAATTTAATGTATTATCTGTCAGACTAAACATCATTTGATTTAATTATTATATATCAATTTAAAGACTCATTCTCTTACAAGAAATAATCCTCTGAAGATGTCTCAAGTATAGAGACGAAGCGCGTCGGGAAATTTAAATAAATATATCTTCTTCTTCTCCTGTAAACTATTTTCAAAGATTATTTTAAAGAAATTAAATTATGTACAGAAATAAATATTTAAAACTTTGGAAATAAAATCAAAAACTTTTATAAAATAATAATAATAATAATAATAATAATAATAATAATAATAATAATAATAATAATAATAATAATAATAATAATAATATAGTACCTGGGCAATGTTAGTGTCCAGTTTTTTTCTTTTCCCCTTTCTACTTTTCAAAGCAACCAGTTGATCTCCAACTTCACCGATACCTCAATGTGGCACTTCAAAACTGCAATTCTAAAAGAAAACAATCTACTAATAATAATAATAAAATAATAATAATAATTATAAGAATAGAAATAATACCAATAATAATTCATGATAATATCAAAAATACATAAATACATCCTAATTTTACCCATACCTGATGTTACTTAAAGAGCTTAATTCACCAGAAGCACAAGAATTTCATTCCATCTATATATTCTTCTTAATACGGGTTCCTCAAACACCACCTCTACAATCTGGTGAATACAGGTTCTTCAAACACCACCTCTACAAGCTGGTGAATCTGAAGAGAGTTTGAAAGGATTGGTAAGAGAATTTGGGCGGGTGTGTAGAAGGAGCGGTTTTTGAAGTAAAGTAAATAGAGATTAATGTTATGGTTGTGAGTTAGGACAGTCTCCAGTGTGAAGTTATGTTAGATGGTGAGCAGCTGGAACAAGTGTCTGAGTTTAAATATTTAAGATATATGTTGGATGAAAAGGGAACGGATGATGCAGAGTGTAGTAGGTAAGTTGTGAATGGTAGGAAGGTGGCTGGTGCAATTAAATCATTGATGGATGTGAAAAGACTAAGTCTTGAGTGCGCTAGGGTCTTATAGTGATAGTTTGGGTTGTTACCTGTGTTAATGTATAGTAGTGA
>JABUQX010019204.1:12500-17500 GCA_015478945.1 Trachelipus rathkii
TTCTCCTTACCTAATATAGTTATTCTTAGTAAATAAGAACAAAAATATATAAAATATGTATTTAAGGTAAGGCAATCTGTAACAATTTTTTGTGCAGAGAGGAGCTAATGCAAAATTAATTCCTGGTTGAAGGCCATATTTTAAAGGACAAACATAAATCATTAAGAATATTGGCATATTTGACACTCTGCAACTACATTCCTCTCTTCAAGCATTCCTTTTCTGGCTCAACCCATTTTTTCTTCTTTCTCCCGAGTTGATTCCACACACTCACACTATACATCATTACCAACCACTAATCATCCATGATGACAAACATCATCAATGTATCTCTGGTTTATTCTCCATTTACTCTTTCTTCACCTACAAATACACTCATAATGCATTATTCCTATTTTAATCAATTTCTTCTCAACTAACATGCTCTAAGATTGTCTACTTGAACACATTGTACCAAGGATCTATACCTTTTTATTCAGACCATATTTCACTATGCATTTACACAGGTACACATACCTCTGCAAAACTAGACACTCAAGACCATCACAAAGGATAATTGCCACCGCACCTCTTAGCCATGCAACTTTCTGCTCACTTAACTCATCAGTTCCTATTCATCCAATATATACTCCCCAAATATTTAACTCAGATACTTGTTCCAGTTACTCAACCATTAACATAACTTCCACACTTCGCGAATCCCCTACTCCTGCCATAAATTACTCTTATCAACATTTACTTTCAACCTTCCTTTTTACACACCTGCACACCATCTACCAAGCCTTCAAATTTTCAGATTCGAACACAAAATAAATCATCATATGATAGTAGGGCATCTCTCCACTCTCTTCTATTCTCCCTATTCTAGCTTGCCTTGCCACCTACTCTTTGTTTTTCATAACCCAACATATAAAATTAAATAATCAGGTGCATCACACATCCTGCCTCAACTTTGCTATTATATCAAAATTCGTTTCCAACTTCATTCATTCTTGACAAGCTTCACTATGTCATACATACCTTTGATTCTTCTGAAGCCTATTTGTGTTTGGTAGTTCATTCAGAAACTACATAACACATATAATTACTATCTGATGAAATGACATGTCTTTAGGAAAAAAGTTTACAGCTGTCAAAGTTTTAAAATTTTCCTGTGGTCTTTTTTCTTATAAAAAAAAAAACGAAATTGCCTCGTGTCTTTAAGGAACTTCTAAGTAAGGTTATGAATAAGTTTTTAAGTATACACGATTTACCAGAGTAATCTTTGCATCTTAATAAATCTATCATAAGTGAACTACAGGGGCCTAACCAAGACCTAACTATAAAGATCAATCGATGCTGTAGACTATGCTAACTAGATGCCATCTAAGCTGCTGTAAAATTGCACAAGTTTATATATATATAATATATATATATATATATATATATATATATATATTATATATATATATAATTATATATATATATAATATATATATATATTATATATAATATATATATATATATATATATATATATATATTATATATAATATTTCTGTTACTGAAAATTATCCATTTTTCATATTTTCGGCTATAACTATTAACATTTTATCTTACTTTTATTATCATTTCTTATAACGGCTAGGCCTAGGCTATATAACCCTGTAAAAATAATGTTTTTGGCTTTAAAACTTTTGTAATTACTAAGACCAAAAATAAAAAAATAATAAAATAACCCACTGGTTGCAAATTTAACCCACTTGTATGATAAAAATACCTCATTCCCAAAACCCTCTCTAGAGTGGCAAATATGCTGTTATAGCTATTAAAAGCATGTTACCCATTATTTTAATTAAATATAAATGAAAATAAAAAATAATAATTTTAAAATAAGAAAATCAAAATTTTAATTACCTTAAAATAAATGAAGTACGGTATGTATGTGGTTGGAGCTGGTTAACTGTATGCAGACTTTTGTTGCATACTCCCTCCTTGAATAGGGTTTGAATGATATTTTCTCTTAGAAGAGGTTTTTATTTATATCCCCTTCCCCCCCTTTGAATAGGGTTTGAATGATATTTCCTCCTAGAATAGGTTTTTATTGAAATCTCCTACCCCCCCCTTTTGAATAGGTTTTTATTTACCTCCCCCCCATTGAATAGGTTTTTAAACTTTCTTTATAAATTGCTACAAGAGCTGGCGAATTTTTAGCAAGGTCTGTTCTCTGTTTGCAAAGAATTACCTGCTGCAAGGGAGGTGTTGATAGGCTCTAAGAATATCTGCGAAGCTTCAACAGTTTCTAATTGAGGTACTGCTTTTGCAGCATATATTCCATTACCTCGGAAACTGAGGAAATGGAAAGCGACGCTGTTAACTTGCATCAGGTGAAAATACCTGTTTCAGCTTGCCAATGTAAAATTTAGAGGGTTAAGTGATGTTGACAGCAAACACTTTCTCCTTACAGCTGGCCTTGTTGTTGTTCAACAACTTTTTAATTGTTGAGACAGCTTCAGATACATCATCATCAGTATGTTCCATGTTCCTCCTCCTCCTCCTCATCATCATCATCATTACTGTCACTGCTGCTGCTGTATGTCAGCTTTCTCTTAGAACTTGGCACTTTTCTTTCTTGAACTTCAGAAGTTGATAGAATTGGTCTTTGCTCAAGTTCTAGGTACTCTTCAAAGATCTCTAGGATGTAACTAGACGCCTTTATTTTCATGCGCTTCCCACAGTGTCCCCTTCCTGAAGATCGTGTGGTGGCAAACTGCTGGAGACTGCATTGAGGGTGGGTGGGAGGGGGTTGCTAGTGGTTAACTGGTGTAATCATATATATAATTATATACTATATATATTATATATATATATATATATATATATACTATATATATATATATATTATATATATATATTCTATATATATATATATTATATATATATATATATTATATATATATCTAAAAAGGGGAAAAAGTGGGTGGGTTATATTTGTGTTTTTGGGTTATTTTACATTACTTATTTTAGACCACACTAAAGATAAGAAAAAAGAAACATAGAGCATGAAGATAGAAGTTAATACGCAAAGATAAAGAAAGCACCAGAAATGCCTCTGTATATATATGGGACAGTCTCGATAGGCCCATGTGGCTTTTTACTGTCTCTATATTCTTAATGTCTTAATGCACATTTTCAATTAATTTGTAAGTGGGTTATTTTTAAGGTTCACTTTGGATGGTACCTGTGTGTTGATGGGTTGCATAAAATTTCATGAAATTTGTTGTGGGATGAGATGAAAGATGGGACTAAAATAATTTTATTAAATATTTTGCATAATTTACCGAGTTCTTAATGCAGCATTGGCTGCAAAATTCCAAAAAATTAACTCCAAGTCTGTTCAAATTTTGTGAAAATTTTAAAAAAGTTTAAAAATTTCCCAAAATTCAAAAAATCAACTTTGAACCATTATAACACCTTTTGATAAATATCTAGTAGCTATTTGATCTAAATATTTTCTGAAAAAATTTTCTAAGTTCAGAAAAGTTAACTTAACAGAAACCTAATCCAACCCACCATTCTACTCTGCTAAATTCTATAATACATCTACAACATTATTCCTCCTCCCCCTAATGGCTTACACATATCCATAAACAACTAACTAACATGTACCTACAAAACTGCCCCAGTAACAATTTACTTTTAAACTCCCCTCCCAAAATTTCCCCTATAGAAGAAACCTGTCCAGAGAGGCAAATTGAACTCGCCCAGAGCTGATTCAGGTTCCATCAAAAGTCTTAAATATAAATATAGATTAAAATAGACATGTACTAAAACATTCGCACCTGCACAGATGTCATATTTCCCAGACACAATGGGCACTCTCTGGGTTGATCACTATTCTCGATGCCCCCCTGTTTGCGATTTCTCTATATCTTCTTCTCGACTGTGAAACCTCCAAGAGCATGGCCCGGCTTCTGGAAGCAGTGTGGCCTCCATTGAGGTGGGCAGGATATATATATATATATACGCGTATATATATATATATATATATATATATATATATATATATATATAATATATATATATATATATAATATATATATATATATATATATATATATATATATATAATACTATATATATAATATACCTAGGTTATCTTGCTTCAGTTAATCATGTCAATTTTTTTAAAACCTATGTTATCGAACAAAATATATAAAATGTGCATGATGCCAGATACATGTTTTTTTTTTTTTAACAATGCAAAGTTAAAAATTTATAAATATAAAAATAATTACGTTAAGCGAGGTTATGATATGTTAAGTATGGTTATGGTGAGTTACGTTAGTTTACATAATTTAATTTTTTAAAATAATTTTCAAAGGTGTGAAGCTATTTTATTACCATATATTTAATTTTATTTTCAAATTTTTATTTACTTTTATATGAAATGTATTTGAATCATGCAATTCAATATGTATACTGGAGGTGGAGCGCAGATAAACGACTGATTTTTTTATTATATAATATATATGTATTATATTATATATATATATATATATATTATATATTATATATATATATATATATATATATATATATATATATATATATAATATATATTATTATATAATTATTTATATATATATATATATCTATATATCTATACTATATATATATATATATTAATTATATATTTTTTTATAATAGCACTCCATAAAAATATTGCTAGTCTTTGCAATTTTGTTTATTTTTTTTTAAAAAATTTTTATTTTTTTTTTTTTTATTTTTACTTACACTTTGTCTATAACATCTAAAAATTGATTATAAAAATGGTATTAAAGTAGCTTAGAGGGCTTCACACTATTTTTATAAAATCACAGGATATATATAAAAAAATAATAATAAGAATAAAAAAAAATGTACCCAGTCTCTTTAGGAAAAAAAGTTAAGCTCTTTAAAGTTATTAACACCATAGACTTTCTTTTTGATTCATCCAGGTTTAGGTCTCACTTATGCCTC
>JABUQX010019204.1:22500-32500 GCA_015478945.1 Trachelipus rathkii
TGAAGCTTGTGGCAAGAATGATGAAGTTGAAAGGATTGGGTTTATATTAATAAGCAAGTGGCAGGGATGTGGTTATGTCACTTGAATTATTAATTTGTATATGGGTTTGGGGTTATGAAAACAAGAGGTAGGGTGGAAGGCAAGGCTAGAATGATGGAGAATAGAAGAGAGGGGAGGGTGCCCTACCTACTTATCATATGTGATGATTTAGTTTTTGTGTTGCGAATCTGAAGGAGTTTGAGAGGCTTGGTAGAGGGGTGTGGCAGGGTGTGTAAAAAGGAAGGGTTTGAAAGTAATGTTGATAAGAGTAATGTTATGGTAGTGAGTGAGGGGAGTTCGCATGTGTGTGTGAAGTTATGTAGATGGTGAACAGCAACTGGAACAAGTTCTGAGTTTAAATATTAGGATATATATTGGATGAATAGGGAACTGATGATGTAGAGTGTAGCAGGAAAGTTGTTAATGGTAGGAAGGTGGTAATTAAATCCTTGTTGGATGTCTTGAGTGTGCTAGGTTTTTGCATGAGGGTATGTTGTTTTACTGTGTAATGCATAGTGAAACTATGGTCTGGATAAAAGGTATAGATCCTTGGTACAATGTGTTCAAGTAGAGCAATCTTAGGGGCGTGTTAGGTTGTGAGAAGAATTGATAAAATGAGGAATGAATGCATTTATGGAGTTGTGTGTGTGAAGAGGAGTAAATGGAGAATAAAGAGAGTACATTGAGAGGTTTGGTCATATGGAGGATGATAGTCGGTTTGTTAAGTGGATGTTAGTGGTGATGTGTTGGGAATCAACTGGCTGGGAGAAAGAGAAAAGTGGGTTGACCAGTTAAAAGGAATGCCTTGAAGGAGAAGGAATTGTGAGTTTGGCCGTGGTGAGAAGAAAGGTGCATAATAGAGGAGTTGGTGGGGTTTTGTGAAGGGTATGGTTGTGGGCCTAACAGGGAATGACTACCATTGGGACGACGATGCACAGTGAGGGTCATCGCAGTCTCGTGAAACACAAGGGTGAATTTTTCTACTGTGATGAGTTTTCTCATTTGCGTCATGTTATTCAAACTACTTTAATTCCGTGTATGCTACAACCTCACAATCTGGATATAGGAGGATGATGATAAATGATGTATATGATATATAATATAATATATATATATATATATATATATATATATATATATATATATTTATATATTATATAATATTTTTATATTATATTTTTTTTTTTTTTTTTTTTTTTTTTTTTTTTGTAAGCAAATTTTATTATCATAACGACCCAAAATTATCATTTTTGACCGCAAATTGGGGTAAATTATGATTTCAGTTTTTTTTTAATAATTTTTTTAATAATTTGTTAAATGAATCAATAATACTATATATTATAGAGTGCATACCAACATATTTTTTGATATTTGGTAAATGACAATACAAATTACATACTTGATGATGGAAAGTGTTTTATTAACTCTCTCGTTTTGCACCGCCGGTATATATATAATTATATATATATATATATATATATATATATATATATATATATATATATATATATATATATATATATATATATATATATATATATATATTATTCTTATATATCTCTATATATATATATATATATATATATATATATTTTACCTTCTCACCCCTGACCACGCCATCATGTGAGAAGGCTACACCACATCCTGGTACCCCATTAACGCCTCCGGCCTTCTCCAGAGCTCTTCCAGGGATGAAATGTTCCGGATTATTCTGTGTTGAGAGTTAAATGGACAGGAGAGAAAAAAGTGAGATGTGTCCTCCAGAACCTGGTTACAGTTTTGACAGATATTTCTGGTAGTTTGATTGAGTTAGAATCTGTTTGTAATATTGTAAGTTAGGGTGGTGGCCTCATCTTATCTTGGCCAAAGATGACTGACTGGTTCTTTGTAGTGAGTTGAATTCTGGTGCTATTTCTGGAGGGTGTTTATTTAAAATGTTGTTTGGTGGTCTGCATCTTAAGTAATTTTCTGTTAGTGTCGTGCGAATTTGTTTGGTGTATGATGTGTTGTTTGGTGGGGGTGGAATGTTGTTCAGAATTTGTTTGTAATAAAGAGCTGGTGAAGAAGGAGGTTGTTTGAGTCTGTATTGGGTGGGGTTAGAGAGGGAATGTGGCTGGTGTGTTTGGGTTTTGGTAAAGAATTGTGTGCCTTATCATATCCAGGTGAGTGTCTACGGGTAGTATTTTGGTTTCTTCGTATAGATGTTGATGTGCATCCTGTTATGATTCTTAGTGTTTTGTTTTGTGTCATTTGGAATTTCTATGTTGTTTTTTGTGTGACTGGAATTAAGGTGAGGAATAAGTCTTTTCCAATTAACTAGTCTATAAGAAAGACACACATATCCTGTGGGGTAATTTAAAGACTATAAACCAAATAAAGAGCTTTAAGAAAAATAACATTTAATATACTTGAATTAGTCTTCTTTATGTATATTGGTAAATTATTTACTACTATTATTATAATTATTATTTAATAATTATTGTATTTATATTATTATTATTATTATTTTTATTATTATTATTATTATTATTATTATTATTATTATTATTATTATTTTTAATATTATTATTATTATTATTATTATTATTATTATTATTTTTATTATTATTATTATTATTATTATTATTATTATTATTATTATTATTATTATTATTATTATTATTATTATTATTATTATTATTATTATTATTATTATTATTATTATTTTAAGGGTCAATAGAAAAAGTACTAATCCTCATTTATATTCTCAGCAGTATGAGACAGCTCCTTCTTGAAGCAAAAGTGCAGATGAGATATCGATTCTACCAGGGCGGGGGGGTCACTGAAGATCACCATTACAAAGGGGAATATTCAGGCACAGAAGTATTACTCTGCATTGAAAGCCTGGCCTCCTCAAACAAACGACAACTTACTTCAATTTCGGTTAGTAGTTTTCTGTTGTTTATTGCTGGGACCTCAAGTCCCCATAATATATATATATATATATATATATATATATATATATATATATATATTATATATATATATATATAATATATATATATATATATATATTATATATTATGTAATAAATTATCATCATCATCCTCCTCCTCCTCCTCTTCTCCTCAAGATGAGGTGGTAATGTGGCGTGAACATGTAACAGGAACAGAAAAAGTAGTGAAGAATATGACACAAGTCGAAAGAAAGCCCAGCCTTACCGCCCCCTTTACACATATTAGTGAGACTGCGACGGACCCTCACTATGGCATCTCGTCAGTATGGGGTTCATCCCTTGGACCAGGTGGGCCACAACCATACCCCGCCATTCTCTGTCTGCACATTTTTCTCGTCTGCCAACTAATTTCTTTCCCTAGCTTCCTTTTACTGGTCAATCACTTTTTCTTCTGTCTCCCAGTCGGTCGATTCTTAACACGCTCACCACTATACATCCGCTTAACCAACCGACTATCATCCATGCCTTCCACATGAGCAAACCATCTCAACGTTCTTTCATTTATTCTCTCATTTATCCCTTTCTTCACACCACACAACTCTTTAATACGTTCATTCCTCATTTTAACAATTCTTCGATACTAAACCCGTTCTAAGATTGTCCATCTAAACAAATTGTATTTTAGATCTATACCTTTATTCCACGGTAGTCTACTACTATACATCTAACACGTACCAACAACTATATATGACTAGCGCACTCAAGCTTCAGTCTTTTCACCATCCATCAATCGATTACATTGCACAGCACCTTCTACCATTCCAACTTCCTACTAACTCTTTTGCATCTCCGTTTCATTTTCATCAACATATATCTTAAATATTTAACTCAGACAAACTTGTTCCAGCTGCTCACATAACATAACTTCAACTGGAGACTGTCCTACTTCACACCATCAACATTAAATCTTATTTTACGTTTTAATTCAACCCTCCCTTTTCACACCTGCAAATCTTCTACATATCCTTTCAAACTCTCTTCAGATTCACCGCTCAAAACCAAATCATCGAAGAACCTGTATTCACCAGATTGTAGAGGTGGTGTTTGAGGAACCCGTATTAAGAAGAATATATAGATGGAATGAAATTCTTGTGCTTCTGGTGAATTAAGCTCTTTAAGTAACATCAGGTATGGGTAAAATTAGGATGTATTTATGTATTTTTGATATTATCATGAATTATTATTGGTATTATTTCTATTCTTATAATTATTATTATTATTTTATTATTATTATTAGTAGATTGTTTTCTTTTAGAATTGCAGTTTTGAAGTGCCACATTGAAGTATCGGTGAAGTTGGAGATCAACTGGTTGCTTTGAAAAGTAGAAAGGGGAAACGAAACAAATCGGACACCTAACCCATGCCACCAGCTCACCCTATTATTATTTATTATCTATTATTATATTATTATTATTACTTAATTATCTATTATTACTTTTATTATTATTTATTATTTTATGGATTAATTTTATAAAGTTTTTTTGATGTGTTATTGGTCAAAGTCTTTAATATTTATTTCTGTAAGCGGCAGTCTTTAATTCTCTATTAAAATAATCTTTGAAAATAGTAATACACGGAGAGAAGAAGAATATCTTTTTTTACAATTTCCCGACGCGCTTCAATCTCTATAACTTTGAGACCATTTCAGAGGCCATTATCGCTTTTGTAGCAGAGAATGAGTCTTTAAACTTGGATATATAATCCGATTAATTAAATCAAATGATGTTTAGTCTAGCAGATAATACATTAAATTTTAATGATTAATGTCTGGTCCTGCGTGTTTTGATGTACGAAGGCCTCGCAATATTTTCGTTTCTGGTACTTCAATGAAATCCGTTACTATTGTGAAGTAGTTTAAAAGTATTACCTCTGTTGTTCTGACCATGTGCCGTGTTGAAATGCTCAAAGATTTTGCTGGGACTGTAGAGAAGTTGATATGCCTGTCCGACAATCTATTCGTCGTGTGGCCAATATATGTCGACGTACTCTGTCTCAGGGCAGTTAAATTGGTAAACAACGTGATGGTTGTCGTCAAAGCATCTTCTGTGCTCAGGAAGATGAAGTTGTTTTGGCTTATGGTATATGTCTCTAACTTTAATTTTTGATGTGTCTTTAGTTTTTGAGGTGAGAGATCAAAATATTACGAGGCAATTCTTCTTCTTATTGAGTCAATAGATTGGGAGTTTTTGAAGAGTTTATACTAATAGTTTAATGATCAGTCATTACTTTCTTTTATTGATTAATTTTTTTTAAATGGTTTATTATTAAATTTTCAACAGATATTCGTGGTGATCAAGTTAATTAAATTTGGTTTTCAAATTTCTTCATCAAAGTTTTCCAAGTTGAACATAGGTTGTATGCTCTGTAAACTAAGTTTTTTACGATAGATTTCTTTGTAAATAGTAACGTGAATAGGATCATAGTTTATATACAGACCTTATTCAGTGGTTTTGCCATGTATGTCCTGGTATTATGAGCATAAGAATTTAACACTGCTTTTTTGATATGTTAAAAAAACAGTATAGCTTTAACTCTAATTGTCGGTATGTAAATTTAAGCATGAACTCTTTGAATTCTATGTGATGATACTGACTGTTATATTGATCTATGTTCTAAAGAATGTGAAGGGTGTCGTCGACATACATTATGTAAATACGTGGTTAAGTTGTTCTTGTTTCAGAGGATTTTAAAAATTAGTCAAGCTATACATAGTCCAAAAACTGATTCTATCTTCTTATGCACAAGAGATGCTTTGATCGACACCAATCTCTGTTGTGTACAATTTACGAATGCTGAGTTCAGGACTGTACGTTAATTATTGGCTACACTGACTAATAGTGTGTCGGACAGTTGCATTTATAACATGCTACAGTCCAGCAAAATCTTTGAAGCATTTCAAACACGGCACATGGTCAACAACTATACGGTAAAACTATTTTTAAACACTCACATATCAATTATCGGATATGTGAATTCAGAAACTTAAAATTGCGTTAGAGGCCTTCTTACATCAAAGACACGCAGACCAGACACATCTATACATAATTAATGTATTTATCTGTCAGACTAAATACATATGTTGTTTAATTAATATTTCATTTAAAATGGATAATATTACTGACACCTCGACTACTAATACTACTGTAGACCCTACGACTACTACGACTGATAATATAGTTACTACTAATACTCCCATTACTGACATACAAACTCTTTTTACTGCTTCTCCTGCTTCCTTAATGTCCCCGACTGTTGTAAACACCACTTATGGGCATGGTGCTGATGTTGAATTCTTTATTATTATTATATTATTATTATTATTATTCAATTGATTATTACTATTATTTTATTATTATATTATTAATTATTATTATTATTATTTTGTTTTTGTTTTTTTTTCGTAATTTATAATTACAATTTTATATGATAATACAATTTGAGTGTTTCTTAATATTATTTGTTAGATTAATTAGTAGTCAATATTATTATATTCATTGAATAATGAGAAGTTGAAATTTTTTAAGTCAATTTTATTAATTTGGTAATTATTTCTTTTTACTAGTGATATATTCTGTTAGGGTTTGTTTTTTTTATTTCCATTTTTTTTTTTTTTTTTTTTTTTTGTTGCTGGATTTGAAGCGGCATCGGTGGAGATACGACTGAAGACAAATTGAGTACCTAGCTAACAAAAGTAAAGATACCGGAAATTGTGAAATAAATTATTGTAGAAAGGGACGTTTTTTTTTATATTGGGCATTTAATATATTTTTCTATAATTCTAAATTCCAACATTTCATATACCGCGAATAATACTTTTGTAGTTTATATTTATATATGATAATTGGTAATTTTTTTTTTTATTGTTATATTTTTTGTATCGTGGTATAACGTTCAGGTAGTATTGGTATACTTAGTTTTTTGTGCAACATATAATTGGTGTTGGAATACGGTGTAGTGTTCTGTCACTGCTGGTTTAATTTCTATTGTAGTAATTCTAATAAATTTACAAAGTGTGTGTGTGTAAATTATATCCTCCTTCAGTTGCCCTGGAAGATGGCCCCGCGATAAAATTATTGTAGTATTAATGTAAAGTAAATCCGCTACAGTACTCAACTATAGCTAGACCCCGACGATTCAGTTTTTTTATTTGCATATGCTGATGATGAAGATTTGGCGTAGAAATATGCAAAAGAGGAGGTGCTTCGCTTCCCGTAACCCATCCTGATAGTTTTTTTTAACAAAATTAGCTATGTATAAATAGGTAAAATGTTTAACCGTTAGTTGAATTGTGGCAAACATTTTGATTTCATAATTTTTTTATTATATAATATATTATATATAATATATTATATTACTATTATATATATATATTAATAATTATATATTTATATCTATATAAAAAAAAAATAATGATATAATATATATATATAATATAAAGCTTAATGAAACTAAGTTATAATTTCATGAAAGAACATCTAATAATTATTCCTAACTTCACGAATTTTGTATATTTGTTTTTTTATAATATATTTCTTTGAAAATGACCAAAGTATAGCTAGACCAATTAATTTTTTGCTACACGTTTTTTGTTTGCATTATTAGAATGCTTTTAAATTTTTGGCCCTGATTCTCGAGTAAAATTCATCATTCTCGACACAAATCAAAACAAAAGAGTTGAGAAAAACTGATCGACGTCCCTAGCTATCTGGGTACTTCCAGAATCTTAGTAGAAAAAACTTCTTAAAAAAATACGGTTCGTGGTGTACTCCCAGAAAAAAACACTGTAATCCTTGCATACATTGAAAACCGGACTAGAAAAAGAACCTTTTTTTTTTTTTTTTTTTTTTTTTTTTTTTTTTTTTTTTTTTTTTTTTTTTTTTTTTTTTTTTTTTTTTTTTTTTTTTTTTTTTTTTTTTTTTATTTTTTTTTTTTTTTTTTTGGTTTTTTTTTTTTTTTTTTTTAAAAAATTTTTTTTTTTTTTTGCAATTCCGTGTAAGTATTTTAGTATTTTATTAAGAAATTGAATTTTTTTTTAGGTATGGTGTAAATGTAAGCAGAGTTTGCTTGTAATTCATTGCAACCCAATTGGATGGATTGTAGGAAGTTACAATCCATCCAAATTTGGTTTGCATTGAATTACAAACAAACTCTACTTACACCCATGCATACTCTACCTAAAAATTTCAATTTCTCATAAGAAATTAATAAAAGGCTTACACGAAATTGCAAAAAACTGGTTCTTTTTCTAGTCTGGTTTTGGTAAGCAAGGATTACAATGGTTTTTATGGGTTTAGCCAGCCTTTCCGAATGATGAGCCGTTGCCCATCTTACGGTAAGCTTATTCAAGCACGGTTAAAGCAACCTTTTAAAGTAAGCTTACAAACCACCTGTTCCGGTGTCAACTAGCAAATCTTACCGTAACCTTATCATAAGCTTAAGGCTTGTCATTTTCCACCCTACTGCAACCTTTTCATCCGTATCACGACAAGGGTACGGTAAGGGTTTTAGAAGCTTAAATTGCTATCTGGGTGGTAATAAGAAAATTAAATTTAAATAAATTTTGACTGTCTCTTAATTTAATTGTTTTAAATTATTTAAATCTCATATTTAAATATAGTTTAATATTTTGTAAAATAATAATAATAATAATAATAAAAAATAATAATAATAATAATAATAATAATAATAATAATAATAATAATAATAATAATAATAATAATAATAATAATAATAATAATAATAATAATAATAATAATAATAATAATAATAATAATAATAATAATAATAATAATAACAAACTTTAGACTTTAGACTTTGGAATTTATGCAGAACCACATACAAAATTTTAAAATTTACATGTTCATTATATTATTGTATAATATCAATTAAAGATAATGTTATCATATTGTCTGGATATTGTTTTCCTTGATGTAATATATAAAGCGTCTCTTCAAGGTAGCCTTTTAATGTGATATTTTTATGTTATGAGGTACCTTACTCCAAAACTTAACAAGATTTGATATAAAATAAGATTTGTTCACCATCACTCTGGAGAAAGGAAGCCTTAAGCAGTGTTGTCTTGTAAAATATTCATGTGGCCATTCAAGATCATTTTGTAAATTACATAATAAACGTGTTTGTCCATTTTGGACATCAAACATAAATTCCCCAAGTCTCAGCATATATAGCTGTTTTTATATTCAAAATTTTGAGTACCTCAAGCACATATCCCATATTAGCTTCCATTAAGTATCTCAGATTCCTGACGAGGTTATTAAAGGCCACTTAAAGAATTCTGAGACAGTTAGTATTTGAGCAGCCCCCTCCCCAAGCAAGTAAATGCAAATTAATATAAAGGTAAACAATGGAAAAATACCTCACTTGTATTGTCTTTAAAGGTACAATTCCATTTAATATCTTGTAATATATATATATATATATATATATATATATATATATATATATATATATATATATATATATATATATATATATATATATATATATATATATATATATAGTATATATATTTATATATGTTATATATATATATAGGCTTATTTCAATTTCTGAGCTTCGATATTCGATATTTTTAAAATTATCGATATATCGATATATTAATATCGAAAACCTTTTGAAATATCGAGAGTTAAAAAAAAAGAAGCTCTCATTTCGGGTTTTCACCTTATAGGTATAAGTCGACTTTGCTTGTGATGTGCAAACTTAAATTTAAAAATTTATTTATTTATTTAGTGACTTTTAAATATTAATTTATGTCATTTAATACATATTTATAAAGAGAATAGACTTAACAAAGTTTCATATAGTATTTTCATTGCATTTTAGCGATTGTCTCAGGTAAATATATTTCAAAATTTTTAAGGAAAATAGCTATAATTTTTTTTTTATATTCTGACGAAAGATTCAAACTAACTAGGGCCAAGTTAATCAGTATCTTAAACATTA
>JABUQX010019204.1:37500-40000 GCA_015478945.1 Trachelipus rathkii
TGGAGGAAAATTAAAGTTGCTGGGTGTTCCAAAACTTTTGAGAGGAACCGGTGCAAATGTTGCAGAAGTTGTAGTACAGTGCCTAAAAGATTGGAATTTGGAAAATAGCATAGTAGGAATGTGTTTTGACACAGCAGCAAGCAATACCGGAACCAAAAGTGGGGCTTGTAGGATTATAGAAGAGAAGCTGAAAAGAAGTCTTCTGGCCTTTGCATGTCGACATCATATTCACGAAATATTCATATCTGCTGCTTTCAGCAAATATTACTGTATTTCATCAGGACCAGACATTGACCTGTTCAAACGTTTCCAGAAATTTTGAAAATAAAATAATAAAGAAAAGTATGAGATAGTGAGTATTAGTGATTCATGGACAGAAAATGTCTTTGTTTTTTGTAGTGAGCAGTTAAAGAAAAGCCACCCACTGGATGATTATATAGAGCTATTGGAGCTAACAGTTGTTTATTTATGTGGGAACCTTGAGAAACGGTTTTCTTTTCGTAAACCTGGTGCTCTACATCGAGCACGATGGATAGCACGAGTCGTTTATTCACTGAAAATAGTCTTGTTTAGGTCGCAGTTTAATATGACAGAGCAAGAAGCAGCTGCAATGACAAGATTTGCGAACTTTCCTGTAAGGTTTTATGTTTCCAACTGGTTTTCAGCCCCAACAGCAGCTTCAGCCCCAAGAAATGACTTGAAGTACCTTCATGAGCTGGAATGCTGTGACGATTATGAATTATCAGTAGTAGCTAGTAAAGCTCACAAACTTCACTTGTGGTATTTAAGAGAAGAACTTGCATTTATGGATGATGAAGTATCAGTTGAAATGAAACGAAAGATGGTTGAAGCTCTGCATAAACCGAGAAGAACAAGTGTAGATAAGCCAGATAAACGTTTTGTATTTAAGGATGAAGATCAACTTCATAACAAAACACTTGCTGACTTTATAACAGAATGCAGTCATTTGTTCATCAATAAATTGCGTTTGGACTCCACTTTTTTCAAGGTTGACCAATTGGAATGGAACGAAAGAACGGACTATAAGAATGCACAAGAAGTTACCAAATCAATAAATGTCATCAACGACAATGCCGCAAGAGCTATTGCACTAGTGCAAAACTATAATAATCACCTAACAAAAAACGAGGAGGAAATGCAATACATTCTTCAAATTATAGAAAGACACAAGGAAAAATTTCCAGGAATATCAAAGAAACAGTTGAAAAAGAGTTATGAAAATAAGGAATAAACATATAATAAGTAATAAAATTTAAATAAATGAATTGAATAAGTTGTGGAGTAGGCCTCTTGGGGATACCAAATTAAAAAAACGCACCTGTTATAGCTACCTCAGGGGTGGTGTGGAAAAGCTATGTATTCCTATATTTCAACAGCATTGTGTCACTATTAAATATTGCTCAATCAGCGTAAAAATTTAAATACAATCTTTTGATATCATACCTCATAATTTGCAAGGTACAGACTGCCAAAAAAAAAAAAAAATAAAAAAAAATTTATACAACAAAAATATATATATATATATATATATATATATATATATATATATATATATATATATATATATATATATATATATATATATATATATATATATATATATATATATATATATATATATATATATATATATATATATATATATACACATATATATATATATATATATATATATATATATATATATATATATATATATATATATATATATATATATATATACTATATATATATATTATTATATTATTATATAAATGCATATATATATATATATACAGCATATATATATATATATATATATATATAGCATATATATAGAGTGATATATATATATATAAAGAAGATTTATATATATATATATGTTATTATATAATATATATATATATATATATAGAAAGTAATATATATATATATATATATATATATATATATATATATATAAATATATATATATGTATATATATATCTATTTATGTTGGTTATTATTTATATATATATATATATATATATATATATATATATATATATATATATATATATATATGTTATATATATATATATATATATATATATATATATATATATATATATATATATATATATATATATTCATAATATTAAATATTTTTGGATGTTTATTGATGATTTACAATTTTTAATTAAATTAACTAAATAAATTCAATTCGATATTTTTAGAATATTTCGTATTAAAATATTTAAAATTTAAAATAATTTTTTCTTCGTTTTGGAAATATTTATTAAATATTTTTTATAACCTTTATTTTATTATATTTTGAAAGCATTTATTATTCATTTTATATGCTCATCTCATATGCATAATATTTACATGATATTTTATACAATTATTTATTATAAAAAAAAATTACATAAATACTTTAGAGATATTACGTAATATTTTTTAGCATAAATATTCTGTAAATATTATGTAATATTTACTAAATAAATATTTACAGAACCT
>JABUQX010019204.1:45000-47500 GCA_015478945.1 Trachelipus rathkii
GACTAAATGTTGACACTATTTTAATAAACCAGTTGTGTTTAATAAACAAATAAAAAAATAAGATTAATTATTATATTAATATTATTATTAATCTTAATATTTATATTAATATTAATATTAATATTAATATTATATTATTTATATAATAATAATCCTAATACTAATATTAATTTTAAGAATAATATTAATATTAATATTATTTTTAATATTAATATTTCCATAATTTATGTTATTATAATTAATTATTATTATTAATTATTATATTTATTATTATTATTATTATTTTATTATTATTATTATTTTATTATTTATTATTATTTTATTATATATTATTATTATTATTATATATTATTATTTTATATTATATATTATATTATAATTATATTATATTATAATCATAGTTGGAAAAGGATTATAATTATTCTTACAAATTTAATTTTAAACATTTACATGACAAAACAAACTTTAATAATAATTCTAATTATATTATAATTATTATTATAATTATAATAAATAATAATATAATTATTATTATTATATTGTTTATTATTAATTATTATTATTATTATTATTATTATTATGTATTATTATTATTATTAAATTATTGTTATTAGTTTTATTCATATTCATTATTATTATTATTATTAATATTATTTTATTATTATTAATATAATTATTATTTTATGATTATTATAATTATTATTATGGTGGTGATTTTGGTGGATTATTATTATTATTATTATTATTATTATTTTATTATTATTATTATTATTATTTATTTTAACGATAATATTATTATTATTACGATTATAAATAAATTCAAGCATTATTATTTATTATTAATTATTCTTGTATCTATTGTTTTCATTATTAATATTATTATTATTCTACTTAATTATTATTTACTATTAATATTATTTATTAATTATTATTAATTATTATTATGATTATTATTATTTGTATTATTATTATTATTATTATTATTATTATTATTATTATTATTATTATTATTATTATTATTATTATTATTATTATTATTATTATTATTATTATTATTATTATTATTATTTTATTATTATTAATATTATTATTATTATTATTATTATTATTGTTATTAGTTTCTTTTCATTTGAGGCTTTGATAAGTTTTCTTTTCTTATTAATTGGTTTGTAATTTTCTACTTTGCTCAAACGGTCATACACTCATTCATGCACATATGTATACTCACATATACATACTCATACACACACGTACACACACACATACACCTAGACGCATTAATAGGCACAATCAAACACTCATTCAAGCTTATACACATACCCACCTATACATACTCACACATACGCATACACACACTTATA
Source organism: Trachelipus rathkii (assembly GCA_015478945.1). NCBI lineage: Eukaryota > Metazoa > Arthropoda > Malacostraca > Isopoda > Trachelipodidae > Trachelipus > Trachelipus rathkii. The sequence continues at coordinate 46,362 of JABUQX010019204.1, forward strand.
GGCATGATCACACATACACTCTTGCGTGCAATTATATACATACTCGAACATACACATATTTACACATTCATACGCACACATATACAATAAAAATAATATAAACACACACTCTTGTGCACATATTCTTATACACATACTTTCATACACACAGTACTAAATCCCACTCAAACACACACTTATACACAAATTCATACATAGTCGTATACACACATTTTTATACGCATATACGCACACATGCTCATATAAGGACATACATATATACAAAAACATTTTTGCACGCACATATGTGCACACTCATTCACGCATTCAATCATTTTAAACAAATATTATACATTAGGATTGGACGGTGCGGTGGCCGCTCATTTTTTTTGTGGCGCTGCTCATAATTCCAGTCTCTCAGTACGGTACGGTGCGGTATAGTGCGAAGAAAGATGACTAGTGGTGCAGTGTGTTCCGTGGTGCGTTCACTCTGGTGCGGTGTGGTGCGGTGCGGTGCGGTGCGGTGCGGTGCGGTGCGGTGCCTGCTCATTTTTGTGGAGCACTACTCATAATTCCAGAGTTCCAGTACGGTGTTGTGCGGTGCGAACAAAAATGACTAATGGTATAGTGTGCTCCGTGGTGCGTTCACCCTGGTACAACACGATGCGTTGCGGTGCATAAAATTCCGCTGAGCTGCCAACTTTCTTAAATTACCAACAAAGAACAATACAAAAAATGAAATTCTAAATAGTCGCATTGGTTTCACAAATGTTCATTGCTCCAATTATTATTATTATTATTATTATTATTATTATTATTATTATTATTATTATTATTATTATATTATTATTATTATTATTATTATTATTATTATTATTATTATTATTATTATTATTATTATTATTATTATTATTATTATTATTATTATTATTATTATCATTATTATTTCATTATTATTATTATTAATATTTATTAATTTATTGTTATTATTATTATTGATATTAATTATTATTATTAATTATTATTTTATTTTATTATTATTATTATTATTAATATTGCGATTATAATTTGTCTTTAAATAATTATTATTATTATTTTTTTTCTTATTATATTTTAATTATTTATTTTTTATTAATTATTATTCAATTATTATAAATATT
>JABUQX010019204.1:52500-56315 GCA_015478945.1 Trachelipus rathkii
ACAAAGGAAAAAAAAGATAAAAAAGATAAAAAACTTTTAAAACAAAACAGGCCGAACGAAAAGAAAGAGGTAAGAAAGAAATTGCATTCAAAATCTCATCCTTTGCGCTTGGCACATGAAAATTAAAAGGTAAAAATTTATAAGTATTATAACTAACAAATCAAAAAAGCAAAAATTTATATATTTCAACCTAAATTTAATATTTTGAAATTTGTGGCTTATAACACTTATATTTTTTTGGAGCATTTTTTCTTTTCTTTTTTAAATGAAAATTTAATTATGAGAATAAAAGTAAAATATTTTAACCAAATTTTGGAAAGATTTTTCCAAAGATAATATATATATATATAAACAGCAAACCACATATGTACTAAAAATCAAATAATATATACATATATATATATATTTATATATATATATATATATATATATATATCTTTTACCCATCTTTGTTTATATATACAAATAAGTGAGCCTAACAATATATAAAATAATAATCTACTTGTATAATACTATACTACATATATATAATAATATATATTAATTTACCTATATTAATAATATAATATATTATTATATTATTTTATTATATTATATAATAATTATATATATAGATAATATTATTATATATATATATATTATTTATATATAATATATATATAATATATATAATATATATTATATTATATATATATATATTATATAAGATATATATATATATTATATACTTTATATGTATCTTAATGATCTCACAAATTCACAAATCCTTCAAATAGACTTATTTTATTTTGGTTTTTAATTTTACAGAATTAGAAACATTCTATAAATAAATGTGTATAAATTTATGAGTCACATCCTTAATAAATAATATCTTACAACATGTAAAATATTTGTATTTCATAGTAGATAAATGTTGTGTGTCGGGTGTATATATGTAATGGGCCGTGATATGTGTGTATGTGTTGCAAGTGCTTTTTTATACTCGCATGTGTGTGTGTCACTCAAACATAAATGTCCGATTTAAATATTTACTGTAAAGTTGTCTGTGTCGTGTGTCTCAATTTTATGATTTCCACTTCTGTTAACTCTAATTAGCGACGTTTTCGACTAATAAGTCTAAAAACAATGATTTCAGAAAATGCGATTCCATGCGTAAGTGGCTTCTCACAGTGAATGGTTGGGAATGAAATGTTTACTAAGAAAGAAGATGAAAGGTTTGGAAGATTAAAGCCGATGGATTGGATGAAATGAAGATGAAGCAAGAAGAAAAATAAGAAGAATGAACAAGAAGAACCATCAAAAGAAGAAGAAGAAGAAGAAGAAGAAAAAGAGAGAAGAGAAGAAGAGAAGAAGAAGAAGAAAAAGATAAGAAAGAAAAGAAAAGAATAAAGGAGGAGGGAAGAAGAGAAGAAGACGAGACACAAGACTATGAAAAGATGAGGAAAGAGGGGAGAAGAAACGGAGGAAAGAAGTGAAGAATAAGAAAAGAAGAAGAAGATATGAAAGAGAGAAAAAGAAAAAGAGAGGGAAAGAAGAAGAAGAAGAAGCTGAAGAAGAAGAAGAAGAAGAATGAAGAAAAGAAGTATGACAGAAGAAGTCCCAGAAAGCCAGAAGGAGAGATAGAAGAGAGAAGAGAAGAAAGAAGAGATAGAATAAGAAGAGAAGAAACACGAAAAAGAAAAAGAAGAAGAAGAAGAAGAAGAAGAAGAAGAAGAAGAAGAAGAAGAAGAAGAAGAAGATTAAATAGAAGAAGAAGAAGAAGACGAACGAAGAAGAAGAGAAGAAGAAAGTGCCATAGGAGATATTGTACAGAAGGGATAGAAGAGAAGAAGAAGAAGAAAGAACGAAAGAAGAGATGCGGAAGAACAGAGAGTGAAGGACTGGAGAAGGAGAGGAAACTAATAGACAAACAGACAAGCAACGAAAAAGAAAAGTAAGAAAAAGGAAAAAGAAAAAGAAAAAGAAAAATGAAAAAGTTCTAGAGTACGAAGAGAGAAGAGAAGAAAAGAAACGAAGAAGAAAGAAGAAGAAGAAGAAACAGAAAGATTAGAAAAGAGAAGCAGAAGAAAGAGAAGAAGGAGAAGAATGTAAAAGAAGAAAGAAAGAAAATCAAATAAGAAAAGAGGAATAAAGGAGGAAAAGGAAAAGAAAAGTAAAGAAAAAGAAGAAAGAAAGAGAAAGACGGAGAAGAGAAAAGACCCCGCCATTAATAAATTCAACACAATGAAGTTTGGATCTCCGAACAGCAGTTAATTAGCTGCTATGAAACGAACATTAAGGGCCCGTACTTTATAGACATTCAACCTTTGAAAAACGTCTTGACTTTCCGTTAAGGTAGCCTCAGATAAGTATTCCCTCACTCGCATAAGAACCTTAAAAAGAAATTGCTAATTTTTAACGACCACCCTCTCCTTTATTCGGGATTTACTTATCACGAAGACACGTTATTCAAGGTAAAACGTCATATATTTCATAGACGTCATGAGACCAAATAACTAATGACACATAAGTAATGAAACTAAGAACAAAATAAATAGTATATTATTATTAATCTTTCTGAACCATAAAGTGTTCTAGAAACAATTTAAAAAAAAAAAAAAAAATGATGAAATAATCTAAACACGTTTAAAAATTACTTTACGATATTAGATATGTTGCTTCACAATTATTAGTTCTCAGTTGCATCTGATCGGCATACGCCGTAGATAACTTGTCTACTGATCAAAACTATGCATATCACTTATAAAATAATCACATCTGCTCCTTACACTAAGTTAGGACCGTCAGTCGAAATTTACACGCATGCTATTTCTTACTGGTGTGAGCACCTAAATTATAGTGGGTTTTTTTGGTGGATATTTTTCTATACACCGAAACGTATCAACTTATTTCGACAAAAAAATTTACATATAATAAATGACAAACAGATATATTAAAGAACTTAATATATATAATTAGAGCTTAAAATTGAGCTTAGATAAAAAAAAAACATAGCCTGGTCATACTCACAAAATCTTTAAATAGTTCAAGGTTGGTTCAAAAGAGATACTTGACTAAGTAAGAGAATTGCGCCAAGTATTATTACGATCGTTCAAGGGCCTACATAAAAAATATCTCAAAGGTGTTCATTATAATTATCGAAATTTAAGTTAAAGGGAAGGATTCTGAAGGGACAACTTGAAATCGAGGATGAGAAACAAGGCCGGTAAATAATAAAGTGCGCTAAAGGAAAGATACAGAGGGTTCAAAACAAAAAGAAGGAATAGTAAATAAGAACCTCAGAATCGTATTAAAGAATTGAATGTACACTAGAAACATCAATGTTCAAAATCTTATGACCTTCAGCGTTCTCTAATCGGTTCAGTTAAAAAAATGGCAGAGCAAAAATGCCACTTTCAACTACAATTATGATTCTAGCCATGTCCCATTACAGCAAAATATATACATATCGAGGTGAAATACTGGCGAAGTAGTCCCGGGAGAACTACCATCGGAAAGGCTGAACTGAATCGCGCAACTGGTCCCAGGCGCCTTATTAAAGAGGAGGCAGCACCTATCACTCGCTCCACGCTAAACTGCGATTTAGACTATCCTTTAAAACAAAACAGAATGGGGGGAGAGAGGAGAGATAGGAGAGAGAAGAAGTAAGAGAAGAAGAGGAGATGAGCCCGACGCAGAGAGCGCCAGCACCTAGGAGATTGAGAGAGAACAAGAAGAAGATGAAAGAAAGAATTGAGAGGAGTAGATAGCAGATCAGCGTGATTTTCCCGGAGAGAGAGAGAGTACAACTCATTCGTACCTATTGATCAGAACAA
>JABUQX010019205.1:0-5000 GCA_015478945.1 Trachelipus rathkii
ATTCTTCTACTGCTTTTCTTTCTGATGCTTGTTATACGCACCTTAGTCTTGGGGAGAAAGGGTAAGAATAGAAGAATATATATATATATATATATATATATAATAATATAATATATATAACTACCTATTACATATATACTATATTATGTATATATATCATATATATATATACCTATTTACTATCTTATATATATATACAATATATATATATAAATATAAATATATATATCACACCATAATAATAATAATATCAGATCAATGTGAAATGTAATAATTATACGCCCCCTAGAGCACTAATAAACTTTATTAAGTACTAAACTCTACTTTATATATGTATACCTCTTTTAAACATATTGTATTTACTGTATTTTAATGTTAAATACCATAAAAAGACTTGATATATATGAAAAATAAGTAATTTAAAAAAAAACAAAAAAAAAACAAATTTTGGCCATTGGTCTTTTTTTTAAAAAAAAACGAACGTTTTTTTTTTAATCCCAACCCTAAGTATGCATATATATTTATTGTGTATACTTAACAAAACTTATTATAACCTAAACTTAATGGGTCCTAAACCGAATTTAAGCCAAAAAAAATTTAGCTGAAGCGAATATATTTGAGATTTGGCAGCGCTTTTTTAGTCCCCCTACATAGGGATGAAAGATCTTTAAAAAATGATTAAATAATATTGGGAAAAAAGATTTTGTCAGACTATGCTATTCTAAACTATTACCCTGATTTGAAATCTAATATTGAATTTTATTAGTAATATTGATTTAAGATTAGAAGAATTCTTGGTAATTGTGGATTTACATTTAATCTGAATCATGTAAATACTATTAAAACTATAAATATTTAATTTTAGATAGTCCTGTTATGTCATTTCTATCAATAACCTGTAACAATAGTAATACCATTTACTTACAAGTTTCACCAATTAAGCAATAACATTAATTCAGCAGTGGGAATTGGACAATGTCGGTTACCAAATTATAGTTTAATTTGTAAATTTTATACCTATTTATTATTTTTTGTCAAATAATACTGAAATGACATTATAAAAAGCAAATTCAATTATTGATCATTTTATTTTATCCTCAAAAGTAGAAATTTTAAACCCCCCCCCCAAAAAAAAAAAAAAAAAAAAAAAGTTTAGGGTGACTTGCTTATTGCGCACTGATGATTTGGTTTTGTGTGGTGAATCTGAAGAGTTTTGAGAGGATTGGTAGAAGGGTTTGGCAGGGGGTATAAAAGGAAGGGTTTGATAGTAAATGTAGAAAGAATAAGGGTGGTATTGAGTGAGGAGAGTCTGCAGTGTGAAGTAATGTTGAATGGTGAGTAATTGGAACAAGTATCTTGAGTTTGAATATTTAGGCTCTTATGTTGGATGAAAAGGGAGCGGATGATGCAGAGTTTAGTATGTAAGTTGTGAATGGTAGGAAGGTGGCTTGTTCACTTAGATCCTTGATGAATTCAGAGAGACGTAAGTTTTGAGTGCACTATGGTTTTACTTGAGGGTATATTGTTTTGGTGATGAGGGCTGGCTTTGATTTTGGCTATGGAGCTAATCAGTTTTTGCTCAAAACTGGAAATTGTCATAATTTTCATTAATTTGGAGCAAATAAAAAGCAATCTGCTTTTCCTGACCCATAAAATGTTGATATCGAGCATATTTCTGAGTCTGTTTATTTGCTTTGTATTTTCAATTTTTTTTAAATTTTAACATTTCTAAATTTTTTCCTATAATGGTTTTTTGCAAGGACTTGAAATATGCAAAGATGGGGCTATTACCTAAAACTTTATTTTTTATTTTTTTTGCAATCAGTTCCCAGTAATTGTAGAATTGAATCTAACTAAAACTAGTTTTGAAAAATTAAAAATTTCCATTTTTTTCTTTTCATCCAATCAACATGAAATTTTCAGTATGTAGCTATATATGTAGTTGGGGGAGATATACATTAATTATTTAGACAATTTTTTTTTTTAATGTATTTGCCTTTGTTCATGGAATTTTTATTTTTTTATTTTATTTTATTATATACAAGAAAATTATCTTAAGTAAAAAAAAGGTGTGTCAACCTCTGACTAGGCCTATATACACCCTGAAAATTTGATATTGAATGGATGAGTAGAAATTTTCTTTTTACTGTACTAGTGAAAAAGTGCAATAATTTTTTAATACTCATCCAATCAATGTCAATTTTCAGAGTGTATATAGTCATGAGAGATACACCTTTTTTACTTAGAAATTTTTTTTGTATACTCAGAAAAGTGTTTTAAATAAAGAATTTCCTAAATTTTGTAAAATTTGTTCCATGAACAAAGGCAGAACTGTTGTATATACAAAAATAATTATCTAAATAAAGAATGTGCATCTCCCCAACTACATGTGTCCAGAAAATTTTGTCGCTTCCCTTTTGACTTAGTCATATTCTACTATTCTCCTAGCTTACATCAAATTTGATGAATTTTAATGAGACAATGGTATTTATAAATTATTTTAGTTTTACACTTTATAAAAAATTTCAGGCCCCCAAACTTCGTGACCGATATGGAGTCTGCCATCTTGGTACTGGAGATATGCTTAGAGCTGAAGTTGCTTCAGGCTCAAAACTTGGAGCTGAACTAAAAGATAAAATGAAGAAAGGTAATTCTTGTAATTATTGTTTTTTTTAATTAACCAAAACTTGAATTCTAGCTTTTTTGTGTAAACATTGGGTCATTCCATGTCATGTCATTTTGTTTTAGGAAATGACCCCACACCACCATCACAGATGTCGATTAAATTTTGTGTATAGAGTCCCACATATCTAAAATGAACTTTGGTAAAGTGTTACGTTCGCTGGTTGAATACTTGAGATATAGCCATTTTTTACCATAACCATGAATGGTATGGCTGTGAGATTTTGGCAAATTTGAAACATATCTTTGTTGCTATTTTATTAAAACATGAAACTTAGCTAGCTTATACAATTTTTGTGCTCTATTTAATGAAGTAATATAAATTTTTGCAGGCCTCATGCATAGTGGGTAAATTGCATCAAAGTTGGCTTAAATTTTTTTTGCTCCAATAGAATTCCAAGTTTAATTAACATTGTATAGCTCCCTCACTAATTTAATAATGAATGTGAAATTTAGCAGTCTTAACATTGTTTTTGAATGTATAACTCTTAACTACTATTTCTTTCCATTAGTTTACATACAGTGTGTAAGGTTGATGATTTTCTTTTTTTTTTTCTTTTTTTTTTTTTTTTTTTTTTTTTTTTTTTTTTAAAGGCCAAAAATAGGGTATTTTGAAAATATATTAACCAAAAATTAACTTTTAGAAGCATTTCAAACCCATCTCATTGGAAAGAGCATGTTTCAAGCCCCCCACAAAAGTGTTTGATTTTCCAACTCGTACATGCAATGCCTGTAAAAAGAGGGACAAAGCTGAGAGACGTTGCCATGGCGATGACCTATATTTCAACATGCAATTCCTGTCATTTTTCAGGTTGTGCTAATTTTTTAGCACTTATAGATTGATATTATTATTACTATTACATTGGGTTCGACCATGGTACTACCAGTTCAAGAATGAAGCAGCAACCCCATCACCATATGGGTGAAGCCCAATAGCCGTGCAACACCAGCCATGGGTGGGTTTCTTCATGTACATCAAGTCAATGCAGTCTAGCAAGAGATGTTTTGTGTTGTCGTTTGTCTGGGAGGGACATCTTTGACAGTATGGGGGGAGGTTCATTATGGGTTTAAAGTTTGTATTCCTGAAGGGAGGGAGGGATGGTGCCCAGAGTGAATACGGGACAGCATTACTCAAGTTTGATGGTCCAAAGTTTGTTCTGTAATGGATATTTTGGGTGGATGTGCTTGGAGTTTGGTGTTTTGGGCATGCATAGATCGTTCTTTGGGTTAATTGAGTATGAATGTGTTTAATAATGGGGGAGCGTGTTTTATATGTCAAAATGGTATAATGCTGGTGCGAATTTTTCTTTCCAGGTGCAGGGGGATGTTGCAATGTTTGATGCAGAAGGTGACCTATTGAGGGTGATTTACTGTTAAATTGGCAGCCTATCATATCAAGATGGGCTTTTATTGGGAGAATTTTTGCTTCAGTTTATTGGTGGTAAGGCAGCCTGTTATTACCCTGAGGGCTTTGTTCTGAACAGTTTCTAGATTCTCTGTATTGGATTGTGATATTTTGAGTACCCAAGCAGGTGATGCATAGTTTAAAGAAGGGGAGAAAGTATTGTCTGTATACTATTGTGAGGGTCTCTTTGTGTTGGCTAAAGTTTGCTACAGTTAATACTTTCAGCACATTTAATTTGTGCGGCCCTAAAAGTAGTAATATTGATGTGGAGGTGAATGTCATGTGTATCAGAAGTCCAGCCTAGTATATTGGGTTGTCTATTGAGAGAGAGAGTATTGTTTGATAGGAAAACTGCTTGGTGAAAGTTTGATTCTCTTCTGTCTAGGGTAAGTAATGTAATAGTTATCTACATGCTATATTTATAGACGTTTTGAGCAGTGATTGTTTGATAGTCTGCATAGTATTAATTTTTATAGAAGGAAATATGGGATGTGGTATAGGTCATGGATAAAAAGGCTAGAGTATAGGTGAAAGGATGACTCACTGGTTTACTCCATTATTTAATTTATATATGGGAGTTGTGGCATCCTTGTATGACTGTAGCCGTGTGACCATAGTGATATTTGATTGTTGTGTGTGTTCAGCACTATCTATTAAAGGGTGATGGGGAATTGTATCAAATGCCTTTATGTCTATTGCTACTAGGAGAGTACTAGAAATATTAGTAGTTTAGTTAAATCCAGTGAGGAGGTTGTGTTAGATTGGTTAAGGGAGTGGTAGTAGTGGTTTTGTATAAATCCATGTTGAGAGTGATGGAGGGAAATTCTTTGATTTATTTAATGATATTGGTATATGTGAAGCTGGGTTTCTTAGATGGTTTGTTTAGGTTTTAGTATAGGAATTATGTTGCGTG
>JABUQX010019205.1:10000-12414 GCA_015478945.1 Trachelipus rathkii
ATAACTAAATAATAATAATAATAATATATAATTAATAATCATTAATAATAATATAATATAATAATAATAATAATAATATAATAATAATAATAATAATAATAATAATAATAATAATAATAATAATAATAATAATAATAATAATAATAATAATAATAATAATAATAATAATAATAATAATAAATAATAATAATAATAATAATAATAATAAATAATAATAATAATAATAATATAATAATAATAATAATAATAATAATAATAATAATAAAAATAATAATAATAATAATAATAATAATAATATATAATAATAATAATAATAATAAATAATAATAATAATAACATTACATATACTATTTAATGATAATGGTAATAATAATAATAATAATAATAATAATTAATTAAATACAGAATAATAATAATAATAATAATCATATAATAATAATAATAATAATAATAATAATAATAATAATAATAATAATAATAATAATAATAATAAAATAATAATAATAATATATAATATATAATATATAATATAATAATAATAAATTAATAATAATAATTATAATAATAATAATAATAATAATAATAAAATAATTATAATCATAATAATAATAATAATAATAATAATAATAATAATAATAATAATAATATATAATAATAATAATAATAATAATATAGAATAATAATAATTAATAATTAGATAATAAAAATTAATAATAATAATAATAATAATAATAATAATAATAATAATAATAATAATAATAATAATAATAATAATAATAATAATAATAATAATAATAATAATAATAATAATATAATAATAATTATAATAATAATAATAATAATAATAATAATAATAATTAATATAATAATAATAATAATAATAATAATAATAAAAATAATAATAATAATTAATAATAATAATAATAATAATTACTAATATAATAATAATAACAATAATAATAATAATAATAATAATAATAATAATAATAATAATAATAATAATAATAATAATAATAATAATAATAATAATATAATATGATAACTAGTAAAAAATAATAATATTGGAATAAAAAATAAGCATAATAAAAGCAAAGATATAATTAAATTTTTTTAAATTAATATAGGGGGGGAAATTAAGGGAAGGAATTAGGGGATTTAGAAATTTAGAATAGAATAGGGATAGATTTTGGAATTTAGATAGATAGATAGATAGATAGATAGAATAGATAGATAGATAGATAGATAGATAGATAGATAGATAGATAGATAGATAGATAGATAGATAGATAGATAGATAGATAGATAGATAGATAGATAGATAGATAGATAGATAGATAGATAGATAGATAGATAGATAGATAGATAGATAGATATTTATTTCTCATAAAAATTACAAAAAATATGTTCATACATAAAATATATAACTTTATTCTCAACAGTAGAAAGATTCAAAAAATATAAATAATTTAGTATATCTTTGAGAAAGCCCATTGAAGATCAGGTAGATCGTTCAGACGAAAAATCACACTCCAGCAGCCTTAAATTAATACTCTTGTAAATCAAGCTCTATAAATTTCTTCCTACAAGTGGATAGAGAAGGAGGCAACTTTGTTTCATCAGGTAGAGAATTCAAGCACAAATACAGAAATATAAAAAATTTAGTTTAACATTGTCAACTCTGGGAAAATGGCAATACAAAATTAATGGTAGAGCGCAATTTATAGCTGGCATTATGCACCTAGAACAACTGGAGTATTTCAGGAAAATAATGGTAATTTATTATTTTATATACAGTTTCAATTAGTCTCAGCTTATAAACGTCACTTACTTAAAGTATACCAACATTCCTATAAATATCAGAAGAATGAGCAACATCAACATACTGAGCAAAAGGACCTCTAATTATCTTATTCGGAACAACCTCCAATTGGTCTCTTCGCAATAAAAAATGCAAAGTATCTCCCCCAAGATGCAACATTATAAAATAGGCTAGAAAAACAATACTATATTACACAGTTTTAGCAATTTTCAGTGACAAAAATTACTTATGCTGAAAAATGACTTCAAGGAGTCGTGAGGAATTAGATATTACATAATTGACATGATCAAAAAACTTCAGATTCTCAACAATTACAGTTCCAAGATATTTAAAAAAGTGAACCCATTCAATACACTCTCCATTCACTTTCAGATCTAATGTTCTATCTGACAAAGGTGTAAAAAGCACAGACTTTGCTTTTGCAGCATTAAGAGAGAGATTCGTAAATTTACACCAATCAAGAAGCATTTAAAATTTCCTCTCCGTGAAAAGAGCTAAAAGGGGCTTATCATCAAGTTTTTTAAGAAGTATCAATATCATCTGCGTACATCGCAAGACAAATGTCACTAAGAAGCAGATTCAAATCATTAATATA
>JABUQX010019206.1:10000-12500 GCA_015478945.1 Trachelipus rathkii
TTTAATTCTATATCTCCTGCTAATAGGAGGAGTTGGGGCGCGTACAAAAAGGGTGATATATTGTGTTAATGGAAAAATCCCTCAGCCCAGACGAGACTGGGGTGATGATTGCGAGGACCGCACATCCTTCAGGAGGTGAGGAGAGGTGTGGCCGTTTCAAGATCTGTCGAGGGTTACCCTTGTCCAACGACGGGGTTCCAGAGCGGGGTATATATATATATATATATATATATATATATATATATATATATATATATATATATATATATATATATATATACTATATATATATATATAATTATATATAATATATAATATTATATTATATTTTATAGAAATCTTAAGCCCTTACTTCTGGTTACCTTTAATTGAACGCTAAGGTTTAAATATTACTTTAAACCTTAGCGTTCAATTACAAATGTAAAGAATAAGTTTAGATTTCTATAATATTTGAAAGATTCAACGGAGAACATTAAGTTTGAATATATATATATATAATATATATATATATATATATATATATATATATATATATATATATATATTATTATATTATATTTTATATATATATTATATATATAATATATAGTATATATATAAGTATATATATACATATATATTATTATATAAATATATATATATATATTATATATTATATTATATATATATTATATTATATATATAGTATATATTATATATATTTCCAGAGAGGGGTTTACTCGAGTAAATTCTCGTAGTCGCACGAATCATACTACGCTACCACCTATACAGATTTATATATATAATATATATATATATATATTATATTATATTATATATATTATATATATATACATATATATATATATATATAGAGGGGGAAAGGGAGGGTGGAGAAATGCTATTATACTGAAATATTGCTTGGTAACATATTTTTAAAAGAAAATAGAAAAATGATATATTTCAGTCGCAGGTTTCTGTATATATACATAATATATACTATATATATATATATATATAATAATATATAATATAATATATATATTATATATATATATATATATACTATATATATATATATATGGTGAAGTGCAAAATAAATAACGGCGAGAATCTATAGAACTTTTCGAAGACCTTTATTTAGATAAAAGTTTCATAAATATATGTAGAACCTAAAATCTTTTTTTTTTTGTTTTGCATTTATTCTTGGGAAATTATTTAGAATTTTTTTTTTAAATGTTCCCCATTTAGGGGGTCTCGAGCCCGACGGAAGACAGAGGAGGGCAAAGTCCCCCGTTCGTCACCGGGAGACCCGAGAGACCCTGACTCCTGCCATCTTTGTGGTTTACCCCTGGGGTATTCCTTAAGTTAAAAAAAGAATAATTTAAATATATATATAATATATATAATATATTATATATATATATATATTATATTATTATATATATATATATATATATATATATATATATATATATATACTATTGTTGTGGTGGTAGTGTGTGCGTGTCGAATTTTCTTTTTTCTTTATTTTTCGAGAAGAAAAATAATTTTATGTTGTATTTTTTTTAATTAGGTTTTGTAATAATAATTATATAATAATAATATAAAAAAATAGGAAACTTTTTGCTAGATTTTCCTAATTATTATATATAAAAATTTATTATTATTATTATTATTATTATTATTATTATTATTATTTATATTTATTATTATTATTATTATTATTATTATTATTATTATTATTATTATTAATTATTATTATTATTTATTATTTTATAGAAAAATTAATTATTAATAATTATTATTATTATTATTATTATTATTATTATTATTATTATTATTATTATTATTATTATATAGAAAAATTAATTATTATTATTTATTATTATTATTATTATTATTATTATTATTATTATTATTATTATTATTATTATTATTATTTCTTTGTTTCTCTTTGTTTTTGAATTTAGGATGTTTGTGTGTACGTGCGTGTGGGATATTTTTTTATATTAGGTTAACAAAGAAATGGTATTAAGGTAGGTAGTGTTGTGTGTTTTGTATGTTCGTTTGTGTGTCCTGTTGAATTCCGTGCTTGTAATTGTGCATTTGGATTTTTAATACCATCACGATCAACTCTTGTTTCTAAAAGTTGCTAAAAGTTGCTAAAGTTGCTAAAAGTTTTGTTGCAAAAGTTGCTAAAGGTCACTAATTGCCTTTAACTATGGGTTTTTATTGAACGATTTTATATATAATCGTAAATCGAGACTTTTGAACTATAGATTCACACGCCTACACATAGTCACCTCCTCCCCCCTACCCCCTCCCCCTCCTGAATTTAGACTGTGGTGTTTTGGGGCGAATGCAATCCCCAGCATTTACACAAGCCCTACCTTCAGACTTCATATGAAACGCATTATTTATGTTGGAAGGTAGAATATAGTTTAAGTAATAATAATAATAATAATAATAATAATAATAATAATAATAATAATAATAATAATAATAATAATAATAATAA
>JABUQX010019206.1:17500-23187 GCA_015478945.1 Trachelipus rathkii
TAAGCGATTTTCTTATTTTCTTTTCTTGCAATAGGAATTTTTCGCACCGCACCGCAACAAAAGTAATTTTTTTGCGTACTGCACCTCAATACTTTTAAAACCGCACCGCACCGGGAAACTGGTGAATTGTGTGCCGCACCACGCCGTACCGGAACACTGGGGGATCGTTTACCGCACCGTACTGGGGAATTGTTTGCCGCACGGCCCCGCACCCGCGGCGTCGGCCAACCCTATTTTTCAAACGTTTTCATAGGTGTTTAGGGAATTTGTTGATTGTCCCGGTAATTTTACATATTTTTGAAGGTCTTCTCTCTCTCTCTCTCCTCTCTCTCTCTCTCTCTCTCTCATCTCTCTCTCTCTCTCTCTCTCTCTCTCTCTCTCTCTCTCTCTCTCTCTCTCTCTCTCTTAAGAATGTTGTTTATCGGACAAACTCGATTACTTTCGAAAAATTTACCTACAGTTTTGGATGTTCTTGTTTTTCGTAAATTTTCGGACGTTTTTATAAATTTTTCAAAGATTTTCGTACATTATTGAACGATTTTGTAAATTTTCGGATGTTTTTGTAAAATTTTCAAAGATTTTCGTTCATTTTCAAAGGTTTTGGTACGATTTTGTAAATTTTCGTAAATTTTCGGACGTTTTTGTAAAATTTTCAAAGATTTGCGTACATTATTGAACGAATTTGTAATTTTTCAAAGGTTTTGGCACGATTTTGTAAATTTTCATAAATTTTCGGATGTTTTTTGTAAAATTTTCAAAGATTTTCGTACATTTTCAAAGGTTTTGGTACGCTTTTATAAATTTTCGTAAATTTTTGTAAAAATTTCAAAGATTTTCGTACATATTTGAACGATTTTGTAAATTTTCAAAGGTTTTGGCACGATTTTGTAAATTTTCGGATGTTTATGTAAAATTTTCAAAGATTTTCGTACATTTTCAAAGGTTTTGGTACGATTTTGTAAATTTAAGTAAATTTTCGGATGTTTTTGTAAAATTTTCAAAGATTTTCGTACATTTTCAAAGGTTTTGGTACGATTTTGTAAATTTAAGTAAATTTTCGGATGTTTTTGTAAAATTTTCAAAGATTTTCGTACATTTTTGAACGAATTTGTAAATTTTCAAAGGTTTTGGCACTATTTTGGACGATTTTGTAAAGTTTCAAAGAGTTTCATAAATTTTCGTACGTTTTCATACGTTTTTGGACAAATTTCGAATGTATTTTTAAGTTTTCTTTAGAGACTCACTCTATTCGCATGTTGTCATTTATTTTTATCGCATCAAATCACGAGAGCTAAGAACTTCAGTCAGGTCGATAATGATGTCGGATTAAAATTGTGTGTGTGTGTGTGTGTGTGTCTGTGTCTGTGTGTGAGTGCAGGTGCGTCTGTATGTATATAAGACTCATGATGGTATTTATTTGTTTATGTATAGAGAGAGAGAGAGAGAGAGAGAGAGAGAGAGAGAGAGAGGAGAGAAAGAGAGAGGAGAGAGAGAGAGAGAGAGAGAGAGAGAGAGAGAGAGAGAGTTTGATTGATTGATTGATTGATTAAAAGCTTCTTGTTCTTGTTGACGTCTATTAATTTTTTAAGTTGACATTTATTAAAATCATTTATTAAAATAATAATAATAATAATAATAATAATAATAATAATAATAATAATAATAATAATAATAATAATAATCATAATAATAAGGAAAATATTTGTAAATATTATAATAGAATATTTTTTATTTTTTATTAAATGAACAACCCACACATAAGCCTCTTGGATATTATTATTATTATTATTATTATTATTATTATTATTATTATTATTATTATTATTATTATTATTATTGATTCATCGGGTATTTCGAGTTTTTAAATGTAACGGGTTTTAAAGATGACTTCTTCAGGAGGTTCCTCACTTGAATTTTTTAATAACATTAAAAGCTAATTTTAAAAATCATATAAACATTTAAAATAAATAAAAAATAAAAATAAAAAATAATTCTAATAACGCAATTTTTAAAAAAAAATAATAAAAAAATAATTAATTCTAAAATAAATATGTATATATATTTGTGCATAATATTTATGGTGGTGCTCAAAAACATTAACACCACGTGCTCTTTGGCATTTATGTGTTAAGGCATTTTTGATAAGCAAGATTACTGAATAATTATGCCGTTTTTTTTGTGTCCAGATACATTGACGTCATATCACCAAATAAGAATATATATATATATATATATATATATATATATATAATATATATATATTATATATATATTATATAATATATATATATTATATATATATATATATATATTATATATATATATATATATATATATATATAATATATTATATATTATATAGTATATATATATAATATAGTATATATTATTATATTATATAATTATTATATAATATATAATTATATAATTATATATCTATAATATATATATAGTATATATATTATTTTATTATATATATAATATACTATAGTATATATATTATATATTATATATATATATATATATATATATATATATATATATATTATATATATATATATATATATATATATATATATATAATATATCCTAGTATAGGCCCCTTTTCTGTTTAAGCCAATGGTCAGTTTTTGATTTTTTTTAGTTTTTTTTGTTTTAATTTTATATTGCTACTTTAAAGGCAATTAACCAACAATGAATTTCAGGTGGTAACGGAACTGATTCAAGAAGTTCGAAAGTATTTTTAAATAATTTTAAAAATCACATTTTTGTTAAATATTGTTTTAAATGAAATATCTGCGAAAAGTAACGACACTTACGAGAAAAACCATTACATATTTGGAATCAGCGTAATAAAAATTTTATTAATAAAAATGAAAAAAAAAAAAAACAAAAATAAAAACATTTTTTTTTCATAAATTAAATATCTCAAAAGTACGTACCTACAGAAAAACCAATTACATATTTGGAATCAGCTATAAAACTTATTACAAATATGTAAAAATAAAAATAAAAAATAAAAATATATAAAAAAAAAAAAAAATTTTTTAGGGGGCTCGAGCCGACGGGGGACAGAGGGGGGGACGTTTTCCATACCCCGTAGGGGAGGGGCGGAGGAACCCCCGCGACACCCAAATACCAAAGAGCGGGGGTTCCGGAGACCTCCCCGGAGGGGGGGAAATAGGCCCAACCTGTCGTTTCCCCCGGAAGGCCGAGATGACCCGACTCCTGCCATCTTTGGGGTTTAACCCTTTGGTATTTCTTTAGTTAAAAAAAAAGAAATTTTTTTTTGAAAAGTTACGGATCCGTAAAACGTAACTGGTCCTATATATTTTTTAATCATGTCCGTTACCACTGAAATTCATTGTTGGTATCATATAGTAGCAATATATTAAAAAAAAACAAAAAAAAATTCAAAACTGACCCAAGCGTAAAACAGAAAAGGTCCTTAAATTCGATTACAACGTAGATTTTAGTTATTTCTTTAAAAGGATACCGAAAGTGCCTTTTAACAAATAATTTATTACACTAACATAATATTAACCACTAATAACAAATAGAAAAGATTTTACCCCACTGTTCGTTTTTGGCGTTATAGGCTATACCCAATAGCACTTCAATTCTCAATGGTTCATCACGATTTCCAACTCAACACCTGACCCCATCACCACTTGAGAATCGCTGGTAAAATTTCAACATAATAAATGTAAAATATAATAATATCTAGTAAAAAATAATTGTTAATAATTATAAGTAAAATGAAAATAGTCAGTGTTTTTAGGAGACCTTATTATTTGGTTTCTCGATAAAATTAAATAGACTTTCTATTTAATTTTGTTTTTTTCTTTTTTAACTAAAGATACCCCAAGGGATACCGCAGCCGATGGCAGGAGTTCGGGGTCCTCTCGGCTTCGGCGGAACCTAGCGGGGTAGGACTAATTCCCCCCTCCGGGGAGGGTCCTCGGAACCCCCGTCTTTGTATTCTGGGTGTCGCGGGGTTCCTCCGCCCCTCCCCTACGGGGTATGGAAAACGTCCCCCCTATGTTCCCCGTCGCTCGAGCCCCCTAGTGTGCCCTATAAAGCAATTTTAATAGAAAGTCTTTTATTTTATCGAGAAACCAATAAAAGGCTCTAAATAGGCCTTCTAATAATATTACTATTATTATTTACAATAATTTTTTTATTATTATTATTATTTTTTAACATTTTCTTAAAATAATATTACGGTGATTCAGAAAATGTATTCCTTTTCGCTGTGATGGATTGTGTTTTTTTTGTTTTTAGTTTCTTTTTTTTTTTTGAATTTTTTTTTTTTTTTTTTTTTTTTTTTTTTTTTACATTTCCAGGGCAATACTTTGGACCAGCATTTCAGCAATGTATTCCGTTTTAACTGTAGCATTAATAGTTTTTAAGATAATATGACGGGATAATCCGAAAGCTGGCGCTATATATAATATATAGTTATATAATATATATATACACTGATATATGTATATTTATATATATTATAGCTATATATAGTTAAAAATTAATAAGAATTTTAGAACAGAATGGATTTTGTGCCCATTCTGAAAGTATATTACTGGCAATGTTGAGCGATAATGACAGCCAGGTAAGAATCACTGCCATTAACTGAATATTAGAATGGAGAGGATATGATAAAGATTCAGAATCTAATTATCAAAAACCTAATAAGAATGCTGGTGAAAATGTTCCATTCAAAAATGAAATCTGAAAATTTTACATATTAAAATAATAAAGAATTATGTAAAATGAAACAAAACAGCGTAAGATATCTTAACTTCTAAAATAACGCTTTTTTTAATCAATTAAAAAAGGTGACTCTTCGTGCTCGAATGAAATAGCGGAGATTGCGTGTTTGAATTTGGAGTATAAAATTGTTTATATTGTTGCCTTTGGCATTTCTTAGTTACATTTTGATGTTGCTACAGGTAAGAATTACCATTCTCTTTATTGATAAATAAAGTGAGATTACTTTAAGTTTATTTATTTGTGTGGCAAATCTGAAAAGTTTGAGAGAATTGGTAGAGATTTGGCAGGTGTGTAAAAGGAGGGGTTTGAAAGTAAACGTAGATCAGAGTAAGGTTATGGTTGTGAGCTAGGACAGTCCTCGGTGTGAAGTTATGTTAGATGGTGAACAGCTGCAACAAGTGTCTGGGTTTAAATATTTAGGATATATGTTGGATGAAAAGGGAACAAATGAAACAGAGTGTGTAGTAGGAAACTTGTAAATGGCAACAATGTAGTATAGAAATTAAATCGTATGGTGATGAAATGGGACTAAGTCTTAAGTGCGCTAGGGTTTTACATGAGGGTATGTTGTTACCTGTGTTAATGTGTAGTAGTGAGACTATGGTCTGGAATAAGAGGTATAGATCTAAAGTACAATGTGTTCAGATGGACAATCTTATGGGTGTGTTAGGTAGAAGAATTGATAAAAAGAGGAATGAACGTATTAGATAGTTGTGTGGTGTGAAGAAAGGGGTAAATGAGAAAACAAATGAAAGTACGTTGAATGGTTTGGTCCTGTGAAAAGGGTGAATGATAGTCGGTTGGTTAAGCGGATGTATAGTGGTGAGTGCGCTGGGAATCGAGCGGCTGGGAGACTGAAGAAAAAGTAGGATTGAGTCAGTACAGGAATGCCTGGGGGAGAGAAATTTGAGTTT
>JABUQX010019207.1:0-5000 GCA_015478945.1 Trachelipus rathkii
ACCACACCCACCAGAAGAGATTGAACGAATGTCGTGAGGGAGAAATTGTTGAGTTTGGCAGAGCGAGAAAAAATGGCTGAATAGGAGAGAATGGCGGGGTTTTGTAATGGGGGCATGGTTTGGCCCACCTGGGCCAGGGGATGATACCCTTACATTGACGATTTACCATAGTGAGGGCCGTCGCGGTCCCCGTGAAGCTCTAGGTGGTGGATTTTCGTCTGTGACGAGTTCTTTAGCTAATTAATGGTACAGAGGGGCCGGTAAGGCGGGCTTTCTTTTCGACTTGGTGTCAACTCTCCTTACTTGCTTCTTCCTTTTCTGGATGCTTTGTAGCGCACTATCCCAGTCTTGGAGAAGAAGGTAGTAAAGAATAGAAAGAAAGAAAGATATATTATATATAATATATATATGATATATAGTATATAATATATATATAATCTAGTATATATATATATAGTACGTATATTATATATATATAGTATATATATATATATATATATGATAAATTATTATTATAGGTAGATAAAGGTATATATATTTAGTCTTATGCTATTTTTATATAGTATATCCGGCTGATTTGGTTAGACTATACTTAGAGGTTTGAGAGTGATTTGCGTAGAGAGATTTGCAGGGGTGTTGTAAACAGGAGGGGCTTGAAGAGTATAACCGGGGATAATGAGTGGAGGCTTATGGTGTGTGAGTGTAGTGACACTGCCTCTAGTTGTTTGAAATTTATGTTTAGATGGTGAGGCAGCTGAACAAGTGTCTGAGTTTCAAATATTTAGGGTATATTGTTGGGAGCGGGAGAAGGAACGTGAACGATGCAGAGTGTGAGGTAGGAGAAGTTGTGTGAATTGGCCGGCAAGGTGGCTGGTGCATTTAAATCGTTTGGTGATGTAAAGAGGGACTAAGTCGTGAGTGTGCTAGGTCGTGGTGTACATGAGTGGTATCGTTTGTTACTGTGGTATGTAGTTAGTAGCTGAGACTCAGTGGTCTGGAAATAAGAAATAATAAGATCTATAAAAGTTTCAATGTGTTCAGAGTGGACAATCTTAGGGGCGTGCTACGGGTGGTGAGAAATTGAAAAAATGAGAAATGAACGTATTAGAGAGTGGTGTGGTGTGAAGAAGGGGTGAGTGAGAGATATTGAAGTGAAAGGTCATGTTCGGAGAGTCGGGTTTGTGTGTCATTAATGGATGGGATGAATGATAGTCGGGTTTGGTTAATGCGGATGTATATTGTGGCTGAGTGGTGGTGTGGGATACCGACCGCTGGGAGATCTGAAGTAAAAAGTGGATTGGAGTCAGTAACGAATGTTTGAAGGAGGAGAAATCGCGAGTTTGCGTAGATGGCGAGAGAAAGGTGTAATTAGACCAGGAGTGAATGGCGGGGGCATTGTGAGCGGGGTATGGTTGTGGGCTGCATCCTGGGCCAAGGGATGACCCTTACCTCTGACTGATCTACCATAGTGCAGGTCCATCGCTGTTCCCATGAGCTTTAGGGTGGATTTTCTGACTGCGATGAGTTCTTCCTAATTAATGGTGTCACTGATTGGGGGCGTAAGGGCTGGGCTTTCTTTTCGACTTATGTCATGTTCTCCCTACTTTGCTTCTTTCTTTTCCGTAATGTCTGCGTTCGCACCTTACTCGGCTATACCTTGAAAAATGAATTAAGTAGATGATAAAGAAAGGAAAGGAGTAATATATATATATATTATATTAGTATTATATATTATATATGATATTATATAGTATATAATTATATATATATCGTATTTATATAGCTTGTATATCTCTTAGTAGATAGTATATATAGTCGTATATATTTATGTTAGTTATAGCTATATATTATATATTAAGTATATCTATAGTTATATATATAGTGATATTATATATATTATATATATATATATTTATTAAATTGTCTACAATAAGCTCACTTGATTATAAATTCACAATGGCATTGCATTTAAAAGAAGAAAATTAAATCCAATTTTTTTTTTGTCACTCCAAGTAACTGTAATTAAGAATACAAAAATAGTGCTATAAATTTGTAAATTCGAATAACTGTATAAATTGGCACTTAAAGTGATATTTTCCTTAATTCAATAAAACAGTAATTATTTATTATTTAACTAATATAGTTAAAAATCAACCATAAAAAAATATACATTCTAAATTAAAATTGAATTCTCATTTCAAAATAACTATAGAGAATAAATACAAGGGGATAATAATAGGGACCTGCATGGGGGAATATTGAACGTCCAATTAAACAAAACAGTTTTTTTTTGTAAATAACCAATTTGTTTGAGTTAATTTCAATCGAGAGGACTGGATATTATTACGAGTGCAGGTCGCTGTTGTTGTCATCTTTCTTTTTTTTTTATTATTATTTTTTTTATATGATTGATCCTTTATGATATTTATTATAATTATTTGGTATCCTTTTTTCAAGCAATTTGCATGTGTGTCATGTTAACACAATAGGGCGGCTGTTAGTTGTTAAATTAAGGGTATTTTCCCGGTTTGGGAAGGAGTACGATGTGCGTTATTTGCCAAACGGATGGGAAAATATTCTCCACTCAGATGTGGTTGTACAGGGTGAGATGAAATGCTGAGGCGGACAATTGGGGGTGGAGTATATAATAGGAAATGAAATAAGTGGACATATTTTACCCTAATGATTTCATTAGTAATTCAATTTTACCCTAATGATTTCATTAGTAATTCAATATACCGTACGTTACTTCCAACAGGCGGTGTGGTTTGTTGCATGAAGAGTTTTGTGGTTGACAAAATTTGCGGAAGAAAATAAAATTTAAAGAATTCCACTGTGTTGCTCGATTGACAAAGAAGAACTCTAGACGCTTCACTCTCAAACATCTTGTGATAGTGCTGGAGTCTTTTTGAGAAGAAGAAGAGTTCCTGGGATTAAAGGTGGGGCTCTTTTTTCTTTGGCTTGTTAAAGTAATATAACAACATTAACTTGTACAAAATTCAAGTGGATCTCTTCTGCCCAGTTGTTTTTCATTTAGTAATTTCTGATTGTCATCTTTGCCAAAGGTTGTTTTATATTTTGAAAAGGATTAACAAAGCAAATATATTATTATTAGATTGATGCTGGAATTGACATAAAAAAATATCCATGGGAGAAACTCAGTAGAGGTAAAATCTACACAAGCTGCAAGTGGTTTGGAAACAGTACGTCCTCAAGCAGTATGTTCAACACTGTCACATGACTGGCACAATGCACATGGGTCAATTACTAGAGCTCATACTGGAGTTACTTGTAGCACCTTGAATTTGCCTTTCCAGAAGGTTATGGACCACAAGTTGTCGTTCATAACATTCAAGAAAAAGTTCAAATTTGCCTGTTTCTCACAATCGCTGGAGAAGTGTAGCAATGATTTTATTATCTGGGTCTAACTTTTTGGGGTACATCCGTATGACCTTGCAATCTATTAAATAGACTAAATTATCATTAGCTCTTTTGTATGTATAAATCGTAGCATCCTGGCTAAATGAATAATAGGTTATAACTAACACAAATTCACCAGTGACATGATTTTCCTGACACACTTTGATTGATAAATTGGTTAACAATGACAACCAATTTTATAAATAGAGTGTTGCATGCATTCTATTTCAAAAATAAAGAACTCTCAAATATACATATGATTATAAGATCATATATATTACACTTATTGGGGAGAATCAAATTTTGTAAGCTACAGAATTCATCTTAAGAATCAAACATTCATAAACGTTTTATATCCAAAATAGTATTTCCTAGTTTGCTGACTCCAACAGTAAATCATTTAACAAAAACTTTTTAAAATTAATTTTAAAAACAACCTATTTGATTAGATAGTGCTCTCAACCAAATCTAAACTTAAATATGATATAAAAAAGTTTGAATTTTTAAATGTGCCATTAAAAAATTTAGATGGTAATAAATAGGGACCCCAATATATAATAAAAATTCTGTATAACTATATACATTTTAGTTCAAATTGTAGGCTTCTAAATCCTACTAGATAGTAAAACTAATTTATCATTTTAAATTATATTATATAGACTTCTAACAAACAAAATTCATAATGCCCTTTGAAGATTTCAAAGGTAATAAGTGAAAAATATCTTACCTTCACTAACTCTGATATAAAACTCTTCTCCATCTGACAAATTGCTTCGTCTTCCTCTATTCCATCCTCGGCTGCCTGCGAAGCCAGTTCCTGATCTTCCACGACTTCTATACATATTATAACTATATATATATACTATATATAGTACTAATATATTATAATATAGTATAATATTTCTTATATTAACTAAAATATATATAGTATATAAGTATATATATATATATAGATAGTAATATATATATATGATATATGTACTATATTAGTATAGTATCATAATATTATATATTAATATTATAATCATATATATATGATATATATAGTATATACGTATAGGGAGGAGGTTGTATATAATATATATATATGTATTAATATATATATAGACTATAATATATATAATGTATATATGATAGTTGGGAAAGGTATATTTTTCTAATTTTGAATTGATATATACTATATATATCTATATAGTATTATTATTATTAGTATATTCATGCTTCCTTTTTCTCCAAGACTGGGGTTATGGTGTGTAACATGCATAGGAAAAGAGAAGTAATAGAAGATATGGCTAAGGTCGAGAATAGAAAGCGCCAGCCTTATACTACCGCCCCCTCTATTTCCTATTTAGTGGAGAACTCAATTCGCGTCAGAAAAATCCACCCGAGAACTTCACGGGACAGTGACAGGAACGCCTCACTTATGGCATAATCGTCAAGTGTAGGGTTTCATCCCCTGGCCCAGGTGGTCCATAAACCATACCTCTCTTACAAAACCCACCATTGCACGTTCCTATTATGCAGCCTTTATTCTCGGCATCTGCCAAAGGCTCACATTTCACTCTCCGAGTACATTGCTT
>JABUQX010019207.1:10000-15000 GCA_015478945.1 Trachelipus rathkii
AATAGTGGTGAAGGAGCAGTGTTGAAGTTTAAACAAGTGCTGAGAGAAAGTAGGTCCAGAGGATGGGGAAAAACCATCATTATACCAATATATAAGGAAAGGGAGATGTGTGAATGTATTACAGAGGTATTTCGTTCTTGGACCATCTGGCAAAAGTATAGGAAAGAATACTTGAAAGAAGAGTGAGGGCAATTGTGACCAGATTGAAGAGCCTATGGTACAGGCGAATACAAGCAACACAGATCTTATGTTCGCCCTGAAATGATACGGAAAAGATAATAGAATACAACAAAAAGTCATACATCGCAATTTATAGATCTGAAAGGCATTCGATTCGGTCAAGGAAATTGAGGTTTTAGAGAGAGATTACGGGGTGGGTGGTTACTTAAGAAAAGCTTCGGAGAGTATGTATAAAAATGAAAATGTAAATGTAAGATCGGATATGAAAACGAAATGGTTTGAGTGGGAGTGCGTTAAGCAGGAAGTTATTGTCACCAATCTGTTTGTAGCATATTGGAGTGTAAATAGGCAAAGTGAGGGAGGAGTGGAGACTTGGATGAGATGTGATGCTATGCGGATGACTGGGTGCTGAGGAAAGACGTGAATAAACTGAGAGTGTGTGTTGGCTTTTTGAATAGTAACGAGAGAAGTGGCTGTGCAAACGTAATAAACAGAAATTAGATAGTTATAGAGAGAGGAGAAAGTTGTGTGAGGTGGATGGTGTTGTGATAAAACGTAGAGAAATACAAGTACCTGGGGGGAATGTTTGGTAGAGAGGGAGGAT
The DNA here is from genome assembly GCA_015478945.1 of Trachelipus rathkii. NCBI lineage: Eukaryota > Metazoa > Arthropoda > Malacostraca > Isopoda > Trachelipodidae > Trachelipus > Trachelipus rathkii. The sequence goes on from JABUQX010019207.1 coordinate 10,785, forward strand.
GGAGATGCGAGTAGAATGATAAGTACCGAGAACAGTTAGAGCTTTTGTATAATATCATCAGGGATAAGAACTTGGAGGAGTTGAAGAAATAATTCGAGATATTAACACGGTTCTTCTTATGGTCGGAAAATGAGTATACAACAAGAGAGGAGACACGAGTGAACGCTGAACTGAATGTATTGAGAGGATGGCCGGAAAGACAGGAGACAGAGTTTAGAAACAAGAATTTAAGAAGGTAATATGAATATACCTATTATTAACATTTAAGTAGATTTAGCAGACAAGGTGTGGTGACATTGGAAGGATGAGCGTGACGTGGGACTTGAGAACCGAAGAGGCAACCAAGGGGAAGAACACGCTAATGGAAGGACTCGTAAAGTCCGCTGAAAGACATCAATGCATTATGATTCAGCTGATCGAAGAACGGGTCTGGAAATAGCAAGACCTCGCGACGGGTCGGAGTGAAGACAAGAAGGCTATGGACGTCGCTGACCGGCCCATAATGACAGCCTTCCTGCGAGCCGGATCTCCAAGACATCCTAAGCAACTCGCCCCTCACGATAACATATCTACTACTATCAATCACTACTCCACTATACCACCTAATGTACTACTACAAAATAGATAGTATCTATATAGTATAATTATATCTATATATATATTAAATATATATATAGTATAATAACTATCATATTATTGAAATAATTACATATACCGTATACTATATTAATAATAATAATTATACACTATATATATATACTATATATATATATATATATATATATATATAACATAATATTATATTATATATACATATATACTCATATATAATATATATATATATTTATATAGTATATATATATATATATATGTATAATATAATATATATATATCTATATTAATATATATTTATATAATATTATATATATGTAGATGTATACAAGTAGACAAACCATCTGAGTATTATATAAAAAAATATATTAAAAAATATTTAACAAATATATATATATATAATTATCTACAATTCGACAGTCATCGCACTCACACTACAGAAGCAGTGAAAACTTAGGGAGTTCATAAACAGAAGGAGAAAGAGGGCATTTGGAAAAAATAAGAATCTAATGTGATTAACTCGGAAAGGACTAGATATAAAAATGAAACAGTTTACTGACAAATTCTTAGATGATATTTTTCTCAGAACATGAATGCTTCTCTTTCGTAAGTACACAGTTAACAATACACAATACATCGTTTCTAATTGAGATTTTATAAGTGTAAAATTATAAGATTTTAAATAAATTATCTTGAAATTGGATGGAAAGTATCTACAGATAATTTTTAACATTACTTCCTTCGTTTGGATTATTAAAATGCAAACAAATAAATTAAAAAATGCCAATTTGCATTGTAGAAGTGAGCGGCATTTTTTTCGAAGCAGCGAGTCCCATATCACACATAAAACATGTCTCAAAATTCTCTTCCTGGTAGCAAGGGGATGAAAACCTTTTACAATTATTCTTTCTCGTGAATGTATGCGCGCCCAATTTGCCTGAATACTTTATCATCCCATCTAACATCCACCTTGCAATATATGCAGAAATGTGATGTATATGATTATATATAATCAATATATGATACCCTCCACCCTACCACTCACACCTATATCTATATATATATTATATATATATATATATATATGATATATATCATTTATCTATCACTATATATTCCACCTATATCTACTATATCATAGTTATATATTATATATATACCTGTATAATTATACATCAACTGATACATATAATATATATAAATATAACTTATAAATATATATTATTACTATTATTATTCTTATAATTATTATATGATATATATATATAAGTATTAATATATATAGTATATTATATATGACTCACCCTTAACACACACACATATAGTATCATTATAAATTATATAATCTCACACTATTACTAATACTATATCAATATCACTATAACCATATATATATTATATTACCATCCATATATAAATATATAGTATATATATACAACATATATATACATATAATATATTATATCATCACTATACTATATATATATTACCATACTATATATATAAATATTACCCCCTCACCACTATCACATATATATTATATACCATACCCCCCACTCCTTCACTATAATTACTATGTATTATATAATATAAAAATATTTTGAGAAATAATAATCAACTATCTATACACATAATAATGATATTATAAATATATATTATAGATACTATATATATATATATCCTCTCATACTATCACCCCCTATATAATATATAATATAAGTATATAATATATATATATACGATCCTAACCACCTCGATCATAACTCTATCCCCATAACTATATAACTATATATTATATTATATTATATATAATTTATATATTATATTACAAAATACCTTTATTTATTTAATATTCCCCAAGCCTAAGTATATATATTAATATATAGTTATATTTATATATTTATAATAATATATATATATAATTATTATATAATATAATATAATTATAATATATATGATACTATATATAATAATTTATTAGTATAGCTTCAATTAAATTTTTATGTAAATTAATTATGTATATATATATATAATATTACTTTAACATTAACTATTCTATAATTAATATTTAAATCTTCTTTTTTTAATAAACAAAAAACAAAAAATATCTTTCTAAGATGTTTTAATCATAATTTTAATATATAATATATATATAAAATTATATTAGTATATAAAATTAAAAAAATACTAAAGATTTAATAATTAAATTTATATATTATAAATTATTATATATATATAATATATCTTTCTCATCTTCCTTTTATTCCCAAGACTGGGATTAAGGTTGTACAAGCATCGGAAAGAAAAGCAGTAGAAGAATAGGACAAAAGTCGAAAAGAAGCCAGCCCTTACGCGCCCCCTCTGTACATTAATTAGTAATCGCAGTCATTAAATCCACCCTAGAGTCTTCAGGAAAGGCCCGTCAAATAATGGTAAATCGTCAGTGTTAAGGGTTCTTGGCCCAGGTGGCAACAACCATACCCCTCCAAAATCCGCATTCGAACTCGCTATTAAGTTACCTTTATTCTCGCCACTGCCAAACTCTCACATTTCTCTACTTCAAACATTCGTTTACTGAACTCAATCCACTTATCCTTCGTCTCCAGCCGGTCGGTTCCCACACACTCACCACAAACATCGCTTAACAACCGACTATTCATTCATCCTTCCGCATGTACCAACCCATCTAAAATACACACATATACGTTTATCCCTTCTTCACATCACACCATATAATACGATCATTCCACATTTTATCAATTCTTCTCAACCTTACCTCTCTAAGATTGTCCATCTGAACATTTAATTTAGATCTATACTTCTTATTCAAGTAGTTCTACTACTAACAACAACACAGGTAACAACTACCTCTATTATTACTCTATCATTATCATTACTTAGTCTTACATTCACTACAATTTAATCACAGCACTTCCTGCCATTCACAATTTCGCATACACTCTGCATCACTGTTCAAAAAGCTCATCCAACTATACCCTAAATATTTAAAACTCAGACACTTGTTCCAGCTGCTCACCACTAACATAACTTCACACGGGACTATCCTCCAACTCGCAACCCACAAACCTTCATCTTTCGCACGTTTCACTTTTCCAACCCCCCTCACTTTTAACCACACAAAGCCACACATCTCTCCTCTACAATCCCTCACTCCAACCTCTTCTTCAGAATCGCACAACAAAACCAAATCATTCCGAAAAAATAGTAATAGGTTTTTTTTAAAAAAATAGGGGGCACTCCACTCATCTCCATTCTCATCATTCTAACACCATTTCTTCCACCCCTAACTCTAATTCTTCATAACCCCATCCATATACAAATTGAATAACCAATGGGAACATAACACAACCCTGCTCACTCGATTAAACTAAACAATCATTTTGACACATTTAATCTTAAGCTCGTCACTTATCGTTATATTGCATACTTTTGATTCCATTCAAGCTACCACACAACCATATATCACTATACACTGCCATAAAGCTTCGCTATAACCCTCTCACGCCTGTTCAATCATAAAACCTAAAATACATTTTTATTCTCTTCTCACTCTCTTTCTCAATCATTGTTTGCAAGATGTAAT
>JABUQX010019207.1:20000-50981 GCA_015478945.1 Trachelipus rathkii
AGATCTTTTACACACACATTTTCTCAACTTATGCATATATGAGCAGCACTCACTATACATCTCTCCAGTCAATATGCGATCTATTTCCTCACAAAAGTTACTTTTGTACACTTGGACAGTCCTCTCGTTGTGAAGTTTATATAGAAGGTAGGTCAGCTGGAACAAGTGGTCCGATTTAAATATTTTAAGTGATATATATAATATATATATATATATATATATATATAGTATATATAATATATATATATATATATAAATAATAATATATATATTATATTATATATATGATATTATTGGATGAAAAGGAACGTATGGATGCAGAGTGTAAGTAGAAAGTTGTGATGGCAGGATAATGTGCTGGTGCCAATTAAATCGTTGGTGATGTAAAGGGACTAGTCTTAAGTACGCTAGGTTCTTACATGAGGGTACTAAGGTTGTTTACCTATGTTAAGTATATAGTAGTGAGACTAGGGTCTGAAATAGGAGGTATTGATCTAAAGTTAATGTGTTCAGATGGACAATCGTTAGGTGTGTGTTAGGTGTGAGAATGAATGAGTCACAAGAGAAATGAACTTAATAGAGAGTTGTGTGGTGTTGGAAAAAGGATAAGATGAGAGAATTGAAATGAAATGTACGGTGAGTTGGTTGGTCATGTGAATAGGATGGATGATAAGTCGGTTGGTTAAGCGGGATGTATAGTGGTGAAGTGTTTGAAATCGACGGGCTGGGAGACCGAAGAAAATAGTTGAATTGAGTCAGTTATAGAGTCTTTGAAATTGAAGGAATGTACGTTTGGCAGAGGCGAGAAGAAAGGTGCAAATAGAAATTGAATGACGGGTGTGAGTGGGGTATGGTTTCGTGCCCACCTGGGACATAGGGGAATTGAATCTCCTATCACCTTGACGATATGCCATGTGTGGTGGCTTCGTTCGCGGTCCCGTGAAGCTCTAGGTAGAGTGTGTCTACTGCGCACGTTAGTTCTCACTAATATTGGTATAGGAGGGGGCGTAAGGCTGGGCTTTCTTTTCGAACTGCTTCCGTCATATTCTTCTACTGCTTTCTTTCCGATGCATGACACTCACCTTACACCAGTCTGGGGATAAGAGGTAGATAAAGAAGAAGAAGAGAATATATAATATTATATATATATATATATATATAATATATAATAGTATATATATAGTATATATTAATATATATATAATATATAATAAATATATAATTATATAATATATATAATATAATATAATATATATTATATATATATATATTATCTACTTCGGCCTCCCTATTTTCCTCTAAACTCAACATCCCTGAACGATTCTGGCATTCCTCCTCCTCCACTTTCTCCTCTCAGGTTGTCCATGCCATTGCCTGTGATTACAATTTGATCGGGTGCAATGGGCTCCTGAGATCTATGAACGTTAGGAAGGCGGTGGCCCGGATGGCATCCTCCCCGAGTTTTTGAGGGAGGTGCTTCCGAGCTGCCCCTCCCCTCGTTCAACTTAATTCTCTATGTCTCAATACTACTAGCACTTTCCCTCATGTTGGAAGCACGCATACATGTCCAACTGATTCCGAAAAAATGAAGCACGCTCTGATCCTCAACCATCGCCCTATAGCCTCTCACCTGTAAATTCTATCTAAGATCTTGAAACCCTTCTTAACTCTCACCTCTTAGACCATCTGAGATCTTCCATCTCTTCTTTCCGATCGCCAGTACGTTTTTCGGCGTTCGATGTCTACTGGTGATATACTTTCTCTGAATTTAAGCCCGATTTTATGGTTTTGCCCTTAGGGACTATAGGGAGACATGTGTGTGTGTGGCGCTTGACATATCCAAAGCATTGACCGGTTATGGCACGCGTCACTGCTCTCCAAAGCTCCCTTCCTTTTGGATTCTCCTTCTCTTTGCTACTTATGTCTAGTTTTTTCTTTCAATACGCTCAATATCGGGCTGTTGTTGAGGGCGACTTCTTCTCCCGTTTTCCTGTCAACAGGTGTTCCCCAGGTCTGTCTTATCTCCTACTTTTACTCCTACTTTTCATTTAATGAATCGTTCTCACCTGCATCACTCTGAACACCAATCACACCTCATATGCGCGATTCGGGACTCACCCTTCATTCTTTAACGTCATCTTCAATTCTGCTCCCTATTTTACTTCTAGACATGGCCTCTCGTCTTAACTCTGTTCCGATTCTATTCTCGCGACTGATGTGAATTTCCGGGTGGGGTCGTCTAACCTTGGTGAACAATCTTTAAAAACTCAACCTAAAAGGTAAAATAAGGTTATATAGATGATAGCATATATATAATATAGTATATATATATATATATTATATAGATTATATATATATATTAGTGATAATATTTTCTAGTATATATATAGTATATATAATATATATTATATAGTATATATATATATAGTTATAATATATATATATAAATTCTGCAGGTATACGATGAAAGTATAAGTGACATGCATCAAGAGCGAGGCAGATGGTGATTAATTGGATTTGGGAATTGTGTTAATAAAGCGTTTATGGAGTATGTTCCGAAGGATTGGAGGAGAAGCGGTAATTAGAGTTACCCTTGTATATAGGGTAAGGGAGAAACGGCGGAACTTTGGTAAAATTATAGGAATAAGTTTATGAGTGTGTAGGGAGGTATATTCTGGTATTGTGGTCCGACAGTGTATGTGGATGACCGACGACGAATGGTATGATCACTGCGGGACATCAGGAGTGGTAGAAGAGTGTGGATCAAATCTTTAAACATTAATACAAATGATTGAGAAAATGAGGAGAAAAGAATATAATTAATGATTTATGTTTTACTGGATTACAACAGGCGTATTGAAGATGTTAATAGGAAGCTTTATGGCAGGTATTAGTGATATTAGTGATATATGTGTGGTAGGCTTCTGAATTGGATCAAAAGTATGTATCACGATAGTGAAGCAATGTTAGAGAATATATGGTGTCGAATGGTGATTTGGTGTTAGGATAATAGTGGATGGAGACAGGTTTTTTATGTCCCTTGGTTATTCAAATTTGTATATGGATGGGTTATGAAAGAAGTCGAGGTGGGGATGGCAGGAAAATGGTGTTAGAAGATGGAGAATGGAGATGAGTGAGGGTGCCCTACCTATTATAGGCGGATGATTTGGTTCTGTGTTGGGTCGAATCTGAAGAGAGTTTTGAGAGAATTGGTAGACGAATTTGGCAGGGTATTTAAAAGGAGGGGTTTGAAAGTAAACGTAGATAAACGTAGAGTTAGATGAGGACAGTCCTCAAGTGTGAAGTTATGTTAGATGGCGAGCAGCTGATGCAAGTGTCTGAGTTTAAATATTTTATGATATATGTTGGATGGAAGGGAACGGATGATCAGAGTGTAGTAGGAAAGTTGAATGGCAGGAAGTTGCTGGTGCAATTAAATCGTTGGTGAATGTAAAGTGACGTAAGTCTTTGAGCTGCGTTAGAGTCTTTACATGAGGTAATGTATTTACCGTTGTATTTGTATGGGTTAGTGAGACTATGTCTGAATATGAGAAAATAAGATCTAAAGTTCAATGTGTGTCAGAAATGAGCAATCTTGAGGGCATGCTAGGCTGTGAGAAGAATAATAAGAGTAGGAGAATCGTTATTAGAGAGCTTGTGTGCGTGTGAAGAAAGGGGTAAGTGAGAGAATAAAAGAATGAAAGTATGTTGAAATGTTTTGGTCACGTGTGAATAGGCGGAAATGTGGTAATGAATAGTGTCGGGGTTGGTTAGCCGATGTATAGTGGAGAGTGGTTGTTGGGAAACCGATCCCGAGCTTGGGAGAACCGAAGAGAAAGTGGAGTTGATTCCTGTGAACGAAGTGTCGTGAAGAGAGAAATTGTGAGTTTGGCATGAGTGCGAGAATAGGTGCATTGATAGGAGAGAAATGCGGGTTTTGGTATGGGGCATCGGTTGTGGCCCTCACCTGGGCCAAGGGATGTAAACCCCTTACATTGACGATTTACCTTAGTGAGGGTCCCATCGCTGTCCCATGGAGCTTTAGGGTGGATTTTCTGTTTGTGACGAGCTTTCACTAATTAATGGTACAGAGGGGCGGTAAGGCTGGCCTTTCTTTCGACATTTGTGTCTATGATCTCTCTTCTACTTTGCTTTTCTTTTCTCAAACATGCTTGTAGCGCTCCCATTACTCCCAATCTTGGGAAAATAGAGGTAGGTGAAGAAAGAAAGAAAGAAAGATATATATATATTATTAATGTTGTGTTTAGTCTATAGGAAAGCAATAGCAGCCATGACTGGGAGACCATCAAATCATCAATTCGATTCACCCAGTGTTCTACTGATACACACACACACCAAGAAAAAAAAAAAAATCTTTTTTTTACTACATGTCAGGTTTCTAATACAATGTCTGTGTTTAATTTGTAGGGAGTTAGACTCATATTTTGAAATCTACTGTTCTACTATTGATTTATCATTCAATATGAGCTATAGTGGTATACGCTCCTGCACTGACTCTATTTCCCAATCTATACGGTCAGACAAGCATGTAACTGAACTTTCAACCTTGAATAATAGTGTCTGCTGAGTGGTGCTATGAAACTACCTCACCATATTTTATTTTTTGTTCAGTCAATCAACACATGCCTAATATATAATATATATATATATATAATATATATATATATATATTATATATATATATAATTATATTATATATATAGTATATATATATTATATATAAATATTATAATATATATATATATATAAATATTATATATATTATAAATAGATATTAATATATATACTATATATATATATATATAGATATTATATATATATATATATATAATATATATTATATGATATAATTATATAGTATATATAATATATATAGATATATTAATATATATATATAATATATATATATAGTATATATTATATATAATTATATAATTATATATTTAGTATTATATTACCGGTGATTGAAATAATAAAGTAATCTTGTACAACAAATGATGAGGCTCCGTTACTAGACATTCATTTGTTTAAGATTTTCTAGTTTATTCATGAATTTCATTTGAGGTCCTATTCCTTTCACAATTTTTGAAAGTTAACTAAAAATGCATCTTCGTCAATATCTTCCCCTGATAAGAAAAGAGAACAAAATAGGACTACTTAATTAATGAGTTACAAGTAAATTAAATGGAAAAATAAATTGCCCTATATTTTATTGCTAAGATTTTTTCATTACTCCTATAAATATTAAATATTAGTTTTAAATAAAAAAAACTTAAATCAAACTTTCTTTGGTATGAAATGCGGTACTTTACCACATTTCAGATATCTACTAGAAATTTTAATAAATAAATAATAAATATTTTAAATAAACAAGCAGAGATATACTGAGACAATGAATTAAAAAAAAATTATATTTCCTATTTTGTTTTCATTCCAATTTGTAAATATTTTGCTAATTAACATTTTAGAAAAATTTAAATTATTAAATTTAATATATAAAGAGTAAAAATTAAATACTCTATATCTTTTGTATTGGTTTGTACACTATTTATTTGAATGGAAAATTAAAATCTCTTTTACACTACTACTACTATTATATTATCTATATAACAAGCTGAGAAAAATATTAACTATGAATTTAAAAGAAAGTAATCAAAGAAGTTTGTTACTTGTATGATGTTAAGAAATTAAATTAGTTTGTGATTTCTATTTTATAAACAAAAATATAAACCTTTTAACAGCTTAACTATAATGTGGAAATATTGCTTTATTTAACTATTATACAGAAATAACCATTTTCCCATAACACAATGCTTCAGTCTACACAAAGATGTTACTTGCACCTTCATTTACTGTGATTAGTTGGTTACATTTTTATGATTTTTTATAATGCAAATATTTTAGAAGTGCACATATGCAATATACTAAAAATTTTAGTAAAGCACTTGATAAAGTTTCCCCATGTATAAGTTATCATAATATGGAATAGGTGAAGTCTATTCTAACTTGATAAAAAATTGAATAAGTAACAGAAAGCAATGTGTAATGGTTAAAAATCTTTGATCTGAGTTGGGCCCACCTTTGCTCCTAATATATATATAAAAGGCTTGAACAAAGAAATAAAACATAATTGCTGTTTGCTGTTGACACTAAACTAGTTACTTTAAATTTTAAGGATTGTATGAAAATTCAATATAGGCTAATCTATATAAGCTTCTTGGTTGGGCAGATAAATGCCAAATGAATTTCAATAGCAAAGAGTGTAAATAAAGTACTTTTTGTTGAAAACTCAAATAAGGATTTTAGTTATATGAGTAGGAGGTGGCTGGAGTCTGTTGATAAAAAAAAAATGGATTTAGGTGGGGTTATTAGTAGTAATTTGAAAGTATCAGAGGAATGTTTAGAATCTAGAATTGTTAGGAATTATTAACCATAATGTTACCTGTAGGCAATAGTAAAGGATAATGATAAAATACTATGATAGTTATGTTAGGCCATTAATTGAATACTGTGCACAAGTTTGGATCTATCTATGTAAGGTCATTTCCATACTGGAAGCAGTACAGCGCAGGGCAACAAGAATGATTTTGGGTTTGGAAAATAGGTTATAGGGCAAAATTTAAGGAGCTGGATGATTTCTTAGAGGTGATTTCTAAAAAATAAAAAAAATTAATCATTAATAATCGGTAAGAGAAAAAGAACTTTACTTAATTCCAAATACAAAACTAAATATCTACCTTAATTATAAAATATATGTACAGGTTTCTAAATTCAAAAAAAAACTATCAAATATCTGTTAGGTAACTCAGTATCCTATTAGAGGAGATATATTATATACTATATATATATATATTATATATTATATATATATATATTACTATATACTATATATATTAATATATAAACCATTATATATAAATATATATATAGTAGGTATATATTACTATATATAATATATATATATATATATAATATATATATATATATATATATATATATATATATATTATATATATATATATATATTAATATTACACTATATAGTATATTATATATTTATATTATATATTATATATAAATATTGATAATTATTAATTTTGGTTATTTATTGCCATAATAGCACAAAAAAAAAAAAAAAATTTGTAATAGTGTTAAACCATAAACCTGGGGGTTAGTCTAGGATGAAAAAATGATCTTTATAATGAATGGGCCCCCAAATATTTTGAACAGCTATAACATTTTTTTAAAGGACTCTGGAATAAAAATACATAGAAGCAATATAGTACCAACTATTTTCTATTCAATTTGGTGAAAGTTCCAAGGCTCTATCATAAATGGAACCAAAGTTATGAAAATTGGAAAAAGTGGGGGTTCCACAAAAGTGTCAAATTGAGGCAGGGGCTGGGTCAAAACTCTGCACCCAAATTGAATTTTGAAAAAATGGATTTCATTTTTTTAGCATAAATTCACTATGAATAAAATTTTTAGCAAAATTTGAAGGGGTGTGATTACAACCTTTTGCAATGATTTGTCAAAGATTGCTTATTATTATTTATTAAGCCGTGATCACATGCTTAATATATTTAATAGGTCACTTATATATATATATATATATATATATTTCTTTAAGATTTTAATTTGGTACTTATTTTACGCAAATGCTGTTAAAATAACTTCTGTATTGAAATATTTACTGATTTATATATATCATGTGTATAAGCAAACATCATGTTAGATATGACCATTATTACTGCTTATATATATATATATTAATATATAAATTAATACTAAATACATATATATAAATATATGTAAAATCATTGTAAAACTTTGGTTCTTTCTCTTCCATTTTGGCAAATCTTTTAATAATTATTAATATACAGGATATTATATATAGTCTATAATAGATCTAATATTGATATCACCATATAAATATATAATATGGCATATATATATACTTATACTATCAATTTCAATATACTATTTTTATAGTTTATATATAAACCTATATATTATTTGTATATTATATATTCCATATAAATCAAATATGGAAAATCTTGGAAGGTTTTTTGTCAGATTTGTAATGTCCACATGAAATTAAATTGTATAACAAATCCTTTTTTTAGTTCGATTATTGTATTATTTTTGAAAGTGATTTATTCAATCTATGTAAATCAAAAATCTTAAAATAGGGATCGTATATCTATACACAATGGGAAACAAGCAACACTGAAAGAGTGTTACGGGCTTGTACGCCGATTATTTGTAATATTCATACATGTTACCATAAGAAAATAAAAGAAACCTGTTGAAACATGATCTTTTGTTAACAATAGTGTAGGAATTTTGGAACAGAGTAGTCTTGCTATAATATTATTTATTTATTTTTTTTTTATTTCTTATGAAGTTAAATCACTTAAAATGGTGCAAAAAAAAAAAAAAATATATAAATAAAATAAGCAAAAAATTCCAAAAAATTTAAAAAAACATGATTTTTTGGCAGCAATAAATCAAGTGAAAAAATTAGTTGATTTATATCAATTGATTTTTTCTTTTACCCTTGTATATAATATAATAATATCTCATCAGTGATATATACAAATGTCTATATATATATATATTATATATTAGTATATATATATAATATATATATATATATATATATATAGATATATATATATATATATATAATATATATATATATATATATATACGCGTTATATATATTATATATATATTATTATATTATATATATATAATATATATATATATATATATATATATAATATATATATAAATATATATTATATATATATATAATATATATTAGTATATATATATATGAGGCAACTCCTATACTCATGCTTGGCACGAGTTAACATTATAGAAACCTATCCATCATTTACAAATTTCATGTTACCATTAAAATTTATTTTTTTTTAAGAAAAAATCTTTTTAGATGAAAAATTTATTACATAATTTAAAATAAAAGATCTATATAAAATTGAAACAAAAAAGTAGCAAGAATCATCACCATTAGATAATGCTATGTTTTTCAATCCATTAAAAAAAAGGTGACTGTTTGTGCTCAAATTCGAATAGCGAAGATTGTGTGTGTAAGAATTTAGAAAATAAAAATTGTTTATATTTTGCCTATTGGCATCTCCTTAAATACATTTTGATGTTGCTAGAGGCAGGCAAGAAAGTTGCCATTTTTTTTATATTTAAATAAAGTGAGTCCTTTAACTTGAGGAGAAGAGAGAGAGAGAGAGAGGGACGAGAGAGAGAGAGATGAGAGAGAGAGGAGAGAGAGAGAGAGAGAGAGAGATGAGAGAGAGAGACGAGAGAGAGAGAGAGAGAAGAGACTGGAGTTGCCACTGATGTTTATATTAATATATATATATATATATTATATATATATAATATATATATTATATATATATATATATATATATATATATTATATATATATATATATATATATAATATATATATATTATATATATGGTTCAGCCTCCCGAAAGAAACATGCATATAACAAAAAACTATAACAGCTGCAGAAAATAATATAAAAATTTTATTAATCACAGGAACATTTTATCCATGAAATTTTAAAAAAAAGATTAAATAAACGCTTTTTGAAAAATTTAAAATTGTTAAAATGTTGAAAATCTGTATGGATAATGATCATTTTTTGAGAAAAACGAAGGAGCTCTATCGCTCCGAGGGAACGTCAAAGTTGCCAAATGTCAATTTTTTTTAACTAAAAGATATCCAAGGGTAAACCACAAAAGATGGACAGAGTCAGGGTTTCTCGGCCTACCTGGGGGACGACGGGAAGTCCCCCCCTCTGTCCCTCCGTCGGCTCGAACCCCTAAAAAGGAAATTAAAAAGAAAAATTAACATTTTCTCCAGAGCATTAATAAAATATTTGGTAATTTTTGTAAACTCTTGTTCACGTAATACAACTGCAGAAATGGAAGGTTGATGAGAGCCTACGCTGCAGACCTAAGATTATACTAATAATTAAAGGTGTTATTAAATAAATATTAGAGTATATTAGAATAAAAATATTTTTTTTTTAAGTTCATCGATGAAATTGTTTTTCCTGAAATCAAAAATGTTATTTATTTTCTTGTGCTGTTAAGTTATTTAGTTACATGCTGAAACATTGGCATGATGCTTTCGGAAGGCTGGCATATATATATATATTATATATATTAGCTATATTTATATATATGGATTATATATATATTATATACGTATAAAAATTATCTTAATTTTACCATTTGAGAATATACTCTTATATATATATATATATACTTAACTTATTATTATATACAATTATATATTATAATATTATCTAATTTGCCCACTATATTCTGTATACCTAATATACTCACCTATCAAAGTGATAATAGTATTTTAATATATTATAGGCCCCAAGGCCTTCTAGGAGAGCCACATATCCAATTTATTCTCACAAAAATACTTTATCAACAAGCTTAACTGGGACAAAGGATATACTCTCCATGGAATCCTGCAAAATTTTTAACAGAGGAAACTAATAATAAAAAAAAAAATATATCTCGAAAAACTTACAAGAGCTACTAGGAAAATGAAATAACATTTGTTGGCACAATCTCTTGTAAAAATTTTTTGGTTCAGGAATGTATAAAAAAAAAAAAAAAAAATTTAAACAAAATTGGCATTTTTTTTTTGTTTTTTTGGGGCCCGTGGGGGGCCGACTTGTGTTGGGAAACATAGTTATCTATACTGCTATATATATATATAAAATAATTTTAGTAAAACTCATATAGTATTAATATAGTGATGAGTATCATAATTATATATACGATAATTTAATATTTATATATATATTAAAGTCCTTTATATATATATATATTTTAAAATCTATAATTATTATAATTAATTAAAATAATATGAATATTATAAATATTATATTCATAATTATTTATATTGTTAAAGGTATTACACAGCATTGGTTAGCCGCGCGGCTTCGAGGCACGACGGTGGCGCAAACACAGGGGACGTTTTCCGCGATACCCCGTTAGGGGGAGGGGCGGGGAACCCCCCGAGACTGACCCACATAATGATAGTCGCAGAAGCGACGTGCGCGGACTTTCCGGAGACCCTCCTCCTCTGTAAGGGAGGATTATAGTGGTCAATTAAGTCCTTATTCCCCCGCTAGCTTCCGGGAAAGGTCGCGAGAGGACCCCGACCTTTCCGTGCCTCATTCATGTGCGGTTAATACCACTTGTGGGTATTTTCTTTTAGCTTTAAATAAATATAAAGATAATGGCATAACAAATCTCTCACATTAGAGAGTGTTCTATTTTATTCTTTTAAACGAGTTTACAGCTGATGTACAGAATCACTATGCAGTATCTGGTTTTTCTTTAACTTAACAATAATTTTTTTTATTTGTATTTATCCTATCTTTTTACATTTTTCCTAATCCAAAAATGTAACAGAGGATTTCCATAACACAAATGTCATATTCCTTTTCGCTGTAGCTATTGTAGTTTTGAAAGATTTTTTAATTTTTTTTTATTTTTTTTTCTTTGTTTTTCTTTATATTTTAATCAATGTGTGTCCGCTACTGAATTGAACCTCAGACATTGCTTCCGGCCAATTTATTCAGTGTGTATCACGCTGTATGTGTCTCGTAGATAATATAGTGAGATTTCACTGATATGTAGTGCTTATCTAGAGGCTGACCATATTAATATATCATAACTTGGATCCTATATTACTATATATATATGAGTCTGAATATACATCACTATATATATATAATATATATATATATATAATATATAGTAATATAATATAGAAGTTAAATAATTGAGTGATATTATCCTATATAATCTAATAAAAGGTTTTGTCTACATGATATATATTATTACCTACCCTGTTTATCTAGAAATACATACATTTGCTTAATATAGGTAGTGATAAGTCTCAATTACACTGGTCAGAGTGATACTAAGATCTACGCTTAGCATTATACTCGTAACTTTTAGAATACGCTCAGCAATTTCTCTACATAGTATAACACATAAATTGTTATATTTGGAATCAGCAGGGAAAATTCTAAGGATGGGGTTTTTAATTTCTTATTTTTATTTTTCTCATTTAAGATTTTTATTTTTCATTTTTCTCGCTCGAGAAACATTTACTAATACACACACGACGAAAGACTCTCCTATAAATATATGTCTCTAGACAAATTGACTGTGATATGTCTTTGATCATATCAATAATTTTATCAGTAGCACCGGACACTCAATGTGACTCCAGCCTACCGACAATGAAAATACAGAATACAAATGTGAAGAACATATCTTCAACTTTTCTTTACGGTGATAGTATTTTCACAATTTAATATGCTATGATTTAGATTTTGTCCTTCAATAGTTCATTTCATTATTTGATTTTTTTATATTTCAAAAGTTATTTGGAGAAAAATAACCTTACTCTACCAACAAGAGAAATATATCTATTATGATTAGTCACTCTTTTGAAGAGATTCACATATATAAATTTTTCAGGAAAAAGAAAGATAATCTCTAAATTGTCAAATAGCGGCCTTATTGTGGCTCACAGATGCTTAGAAAAAATGTTATTTTCTCCTGTATTAACAGAATTAATAGCCTTAAGCTGTAAATGGTAATAAATTTATATCTTTTTTATTTTTTTTTAACTGAAAGGGGCCTGCAGACTTTATTAATTACCATTGGGTACCGCAAATCTCGCATGGAATGTGAGTCGGATGTCGATACTCGTCCTCCCGCTGATAGGTAACACGGGAAGAGGGATTCTTTCGAATCCTACCTCCCTATAGTCTCCCCGTTCGGCGTTCTAGAAAGAATAACCACCTAATGGGAAAAAAAGAATATCTAAATATTCCCATAAACGTAAAAAAAAAAAAAAATAAATAAAAAAAAAAAAAAAAAAAAAACAAAACCCCACCCCCTTAAAATTTCCGCTGATTCCAAATATGTTAATTTGTTTTACTGTAGGTGATGCCGTTCTCGAGTTACTGATGTCAGCTTTAGACACTCTTAACATAAATATATATTATATATATATATATGGTAGATATTAATATACATATAAATATATTAATATATATATTATAAATATTACTATATATATATATATATATATATCATATATATATAATATAATATAAATATCTGCTCCCAAATAATATATAAATATTCATATATATACCCTAATATATTATATAATATACTTAATATATAATATATATTTATATATATTATCACCTACTAATAAAGATGTATAAGAATACCTATAATATAATTGATACTAGATAATCTAAAAATATTATATATATTACATATACTATATATGATATAACTATATAGTAAGTATAGATAACTACTATATAATAACTAAAACATATATAATATAATAACCATATAAATAAATATCATATATATATAATTTATAAGTAAATATAACATACGTTATCAGTATATATATGCCAACGCACTTTCAGATTATCCGTCAATGTATCTGAAAACTATTTAATGCCAGCAGGTTAAACGAGAATAAAATTGATAGGAATAGCTAGACGTTCCAAAGTTGTGCACGCCTGGAAAATGATAAAAAAAAAAATAAAAGAAAAAAAAATAAAAAGTAAAAAAAAAAGCATTATATCTCCACAAAACACACTCTCACAACTAGATCACAGGCCGATAAGAGTAACAATATTTTGGAATCCTGGTAAAATCTTAGTCACAGTTAAGAAAATGTAAAAATTAATCACTCATAAAAAAAACAATTGATTAGTCACAAACAGAATATATAATCTGAGTAATTAATGTACTAGAGTCATATTAGATACCTTTATTGGATTTCTGAATAAAATAAAATAGGACCTTATCATACTCTAAAATTTATACGCCTTTATACGGCCAAACTAGAGGGTCGAAAAGCCAGCAACAGGGAACACAAAGGGGAACTAATAGTCGTGGGACCGTTTTTCGACATAAACCCCGTAAGGGGAGGGGCGGTAAGTAACCCCGCGGACACCCAAATACCAAAAAGAGCGGGGGTTCCGGAACCTCCCCGAGAGGGGGGGATATTAGTCCTTACCCCTTAGTTCCCACCTCCGCAAGGCGAAGGAAACACCCGACTACCAATGCCATCCTGGATCGACCATATAGCACTTGGAAAGAGATTATCTTAGAAGAGATACAAAAATAGAAAAAAGGACGAACAATCTATTAATAGCAAAGATCCTCACTATAATAATACTTCTATCATGAGGGTGAACAATTAAGAAAGGTCATACTAATCGTAAGGTATGTAAACACTTCAAAGAGGTGACTGAATTTTTTTATCCCGATCAATATCTTTTTATGATTCACAATCTAATATCTATATCTGTAACAATACCTAACATTCATTGAAATGTTACCACACACAAGAGACCGCACTTCCAAAAAAGTGCCGAACCCCCTCTTTCGACCTGCATGAACAAAACTATAAGTACGTTCTCTCTGACACAAGGACAATATTATCTATAATAATTTTATTTTCCTCATATCTCAATTATTTTCTTCTTATTCCATTAGATTTCCTAATATATAACAATTAATCAAACGGGCCAAAATTTATGGTACACACGCCACATCAGCAATGTATTCGTTTTACATGATAGCATATATATACTATTTTACAGATATCGACTCATAGAGGATAATACGAAATCCAACCTTGCACCTGCACTAACAACAACGTTTCATAAATGGATTTTATTTTATAAACGGCAGGCATATCATTATATTAAAATTAATTATATATAAATATTTTTAATTTTTATAACTAAAAATGAATAAATATATAAATTTATATATGTAAATATACTATATAATAAATATATATAACCTCAATATTATATATATAATATATATATATATATAATTATATATATAATATATATAATTATATATATATTATATGCCATATAGGGACCTTAAGGTAAACCATGGTCCTAAAAATAATTTAGTATTGGAAAGGTTGGTAATAATTTTTATATCAAAATTAAAATTAAAAATTATTCGATTTGCTATAAAAAGAACTTACTTTTTTTATTTTTTGTGCTTCAAATTGATTTATTTTCCAAAGTTCATTTTATGAATTTTTTTATGAAATTTATTTTAACGTTAATATTTATTATTTGTGTCCCACAATTAAGTGTTGTACCTATAAATTATATACTCAAGCTATATATATATATATATATATATATATAATATATATATATATTATATATATATATATTATAATATATAACTATAATATATAAATACTTAATAACAAATATATATAATATATATATATATATATATATTCTATATTATATTTAGACTCGGTCAGATTTTTTTAATAAGCTCACAAAGTATGTAGCTATGAGAACGTAAGAGGTCCATACAGTTAAAAACAATTATATTTTTTGGGGTTTAACGTGAGTGAAAGAGGGATGGGATTTAAATAATTATTTTTCCTGTTAACTAAAGGAATACCCTTACGCATAACCGCAAATGAATGCAGGCAGTCTCGCGTGGGTCTCTCGGCCTCCCTCTCGAGTAGAACGACGAAGGGGGGGACTAATCCCCCTCCGGGGATGGGTCTACGGAACCCCGCTCTTTGGTCTTTGGCGTGTCGCGGGGTTCCTCCGACCATCCCCCTCCGGGGGATGAAACGTCCCCCCCATCTGCTCCAACCAGTCGCTCGGCCCCCTAAATTTGAGTGAAATAATTAATTGCTTTTTTTTAGGAAATTTTAAATTTTTTTTTTAGGGGGTTCGAGCCGACGGAGAGACAGAGGGGGGGACGTTTCAAAATGCCCGGAGGGGAATGGTCGGGAGGAACCCCGCGACACTGCAAAGACCTAGAGAGCGGGGGTTCGCGAGATGGACATCCAGGAAGGGGGGATTTAGTCCTCCCCACGTCAGATCGTCCAACCGGGCGGAGCGTCGAAGAAGAACTCAGCCTCATGAAAAATTTTGGTCGATGAATAAACAAACTAGTGGTATTCCTGAGTTAAAAAAAAAATTGTTGATCCTCAATGTATGAAAAAAAAAAACAAAAAAAAAAAGAAGGTTAAATTTCCTTAGAATTTTTCGCGCTCCGATTCCCAAATATTATAATTTGTGTACGTGTAAGAAGAAGACTTTGCCGTTTCTCTAGTGCACATCACTGTGAGCATTAAAAAAACTGACCATCTATAAATAGGTTATAGTAGGTATATATGGATATATATATATATATATATAGTAAATATATGTGATAATTGTTTAGAGCGAAACTATTCAATACAATCTCATAATCTCAAAAAAGACTACCAATAGCCACAGGGAATAAAGGAACTACATTTGGCTGTGCAATGGCTGGCTCCTAATTTTAGGGACGAAAATGTAAAAAAAATAGAAAAAAAAAAAAAAAAAAAAAGAAAAAAAATATATCTCAAACTACAATAGCTACAGCGAACATGAATATATATTTGAAATCTGCATGTAAAATTTTTAGATAGGAAAATGTCAAAAAATAAAAACATAAAAATATAATATGCTAATAATATAGTAATATGATTTAGAGAGCCTATTTTAGAGACCTTTTATTGGTTACTTTCTATTAAATTAAATAGACTTTCTATTAAATTTTGTGTTTTTTTTCTTTTACTAAAGAATACCCAAGGGCATTACTCCGCACCGATGGCAGGAGTCGGGGTCCTCGGCCTTCCTTGAACTACGGGTAGGACTAATTTCCCCCCTCCGGGGGTCTCCGGAACCCCCGCTGTTTGGTATTTAAATACCAAAGAGCGGGGTTCCTCCGCCCCTCCCCTACGCGGGATATAGAAGAAAAACGTTCCCTCTCCCCCTGTGTGTCCCCGTCCGCGGCTCGAGCCCCCCTACATTTGCGTGTAATACCCTTTACAAAACTCCGAATTCTCTATATAAATATGTCTCCCTTTAATCCTAAGAAAAAAAAATAGTCCTAAATATTTATTTTGCTTTATTCTTTTTAATTATTTGGTAATTTTTACAATTAACTGTTTTAATTTTGACCAAAGGATAATCCATATATAAATAATAAATATATTCTCGATGTATGCTATTGATTAGTTTTTGAGATATGATTTTTTTTTTTTTTTTTTTTTTTTTTTTTTTTGTTTTTTTTTTACAGTTTCCGCAAATAAAGAAACGTTTTGCCAGGATTCGAACAAGTGCTCACTCCCTTCTTTCGTCGCAATGTAAACATCCATTCGTTAGTTTTTGTCAACACTCAGGGATCGATGATAGTTGTCGCTGCTAAATACCCCCACAATAATTTTAAGTCATACTAACCTCATCAATATCAACACAATATATATATTAATAGATATATATAGATACACCTGTATACATAACAGGTCACCCTATATTCACACTAGATACAATTCTATATACATATAAAATGTGTATATATTATATATACTACTATATATATTATATATATATATATTATACTATAATAAAATACTTATAATACTTATACATATAATACTTATAAAAGATTATAAATCGCCTATATAATACAACACATGTAGTTGTGAACACAAATAATAAATATTTAGGTCGAAATAAAAACAAAGCTCAAAAAAATAAAGTTCTTTAATTTCTTTTTACTGCCAGCAGTAAGTAAAGTGGCTGGTTGACCCTAAAAATTAAAAAGATTATTATTGACAAAGAATCTAGTAAATACTAGAATGAACAACAACGTCATGTTTTACTTAAGGTCGCTAGTTTACATATATATATAAGTTATTAAATAAGTAATTATACATATATATATATATAGCATATTTATATACTATTAGTAGTAATAATCACGTAGATATATATACCATATTCTATCCTATATGTAAATTTTTCTTATTATTTTAGAAATATTATATACTATTAGCTCTCTCTTTTGCTTATATACCAGTATATATACTAGTGTAACTTAACTATATAAGATTTTGGATTATATTTTTTGTGTATATATATATATATATGGTTTATATTGTAAGTTTAGCAAAAATCTCCCTTGGACCACACATTTTATATAATTACCTATATTTATTCTGTAGATATAATGGCTGGCTATATTTTTTCAGTTATATGCAATTGCAACAATGTTTTTCTTGCTTTAATCAATAAAATCACTAATTTCTAAGGAGAAAGATCATCAGCTGCCAAAGTTAATGTTTTTTTTTATTATTAAATCACATCATCACAATAGGCTTAACTGAATCGAGATAAAAGCTAAAAGGCGATTCAAACATGAAAATACGATGAAAATCGAATAGGCCTAATTAAATAGAGCACGTCTCATAAGGTGGTTAAAATGTGCGGTATATGAATTCACCAATAGTTCATGTAGTTGTTTAGGATTTATTTCACACTCGGAAAATAATCTAATAATGTATCGACATTATCAAACATAGGAATAAGGGAAAAAATACTCCTATGCTTTTAAGTATTCACGGTAACTAATTTCTCCATCTTAGAGCCAGAGTGAGGGAAGCTTTCCTGACTGTCAACAATAGGGACGCACAAAAT
This sequence comes from Trachelipus rathkii, assembly GCA_015478945.1. Lineage (NCBI taxonomy): Eukaryota > Metazoa > Arthropoda > Malacostraca > Isopoda > Trachelipodidae > Trachelipus > Trachelipus rathkii. The sequence goes on from JABUQX010019207.1 coordinate 38,668, forward strand.
CTATTTTTACCGATAATTCCGATAAATTTCTCATATAATACGATTTGATCGATTTAGCTTTCCAAAAATGCTTTCTTCGATTTTAATTTTTATGTAAACTGGAAGATATTAGAAATTAATTATTATTATTATTATCATTTTATTATATTATTATAATATATTATATTATATTATTATATTATTATTTATTATATTATTATTATTATTATTTATATATATTATATATATATATATATATATATACTATATTATATATATATTATATATATATATATTATAATAATATATATATATATTTATTATATATATATATTATATATATTTATATATATAATATATATATATATATATATATATATATATATATAATTATATATATATATTATTATAATATAAATATTGTGTAATAATTAGATCAGATTACGAAAGCGTTTTCGGAATTTAATGTTTTAAAAAAAAAAAATTCAATTATCGATACATCAATAGATTATGTATAAATATATATTCACTTTAAGTATTATTTTAAAAAAAATATTTATTTCTCACATCGTTAAATGATTTTCATTCAGGTTAAGCACCAATCATATATTTGGAAATAATTATTTATTATAAATACCATATATTTTAAAATTTTTAAAATTAAACATAAACAACTTACTTTAAAAGGACCAATTCGTTACGCGACCTGGCAGTGTATCTAATTTTATACATCGAAACATTTAAATAGTTAACAATGGTGTTTGTGTTCCATTTGGAAACGAAAAAAAGCGATACATCACATAAGACGTAACAAGCAATGTCACATATACGACGTAATGTTGTGATGTGGGACTAGTGAACGACGGAAACATTAAACGTCGCATTGTGATGTATCTCCACCATCGTGTGCTATATGAGGGGGAGTAATTGCAGTAAGTAGGTTCCAATCGGAATAAAATTTGTGAGAACTTGTTTATTTTCTACGTTTCAAAAAACATTCAATGAAACTAAAAAAAAATTACATTATCTATTTTTTTTAAAAAAAAAATTTTGTCTTAACAGTAAGCTCTCAATGATGCCACAAGTCTTACCGATTTAAAGAAAATTTTTTTTTTTTTGCATATTTGCCCGAATGTGTATGCGTTTATAGTGGAGTGTGTGTGTGAACTGTGTTGTTGTGTGTGTCCGATCTTGTCTCTGTGAAGCCATTTTCCGGTCTTGTAACACAGGAACTTTAAAATTAAAAAAATACAAGTATGAGAATCCGCCTCTTTATCTGTACGGGCTCCTTAGGGTAAAATATCTAAGCGGCAAATTTTTTTCTAACGTTAATGGAAACCCCTCTAAAATTCTCCTCAAAATTCTATCCGCTGTTTTCCAACCAGCGTACAGTGGAATTAAGAGCGAAATGAACGCGGAATTTTTTTACAGTTGTACTATTGCCAACCTTACTTAGATTCCCGTTATAAAGCAAGTTTTGTGTTAACGATATTAGAACAAGGTTAAAAATCTGTTACTTTGTTGTTGTGCAGTTTTTGAAAGAAAACTCAATCCGAGCAAGTCATTAAATTTCGGCCACACCCATTAAAAGGAAAAAAAAAAAAAAAAAAAAAAAAAACAAAATCTACAGAAACAACACCTTCTACAAGTAGTAAATCTCAAAAAGAATTCACGGAAAGAATTTCTACAGTCCAAAGTAGTTGATTGCAAGAGAAACACACGACGCATTACCAAAATAGTGTAGTGCAAATGAATTTGAAAACATCACCAAAGAAAAAAAACGATAGATTCAAATGATGACCAATCAGTGGTGGAAAGTAATACAAAAAAAAATGTTTAATACACGCTTGAGTAAACTTGCAAGGGAAAAACTTCAATCCGCGAACAACAGTTATTAAATTAGCCATCCAAGTAAAAGGAAAAAAATTGAAAGTATACAGAGCCAACATCTTCAGTAACAAGTAAATCGAATAACAGATTCACTGGAAGAATTTCGTACAGTTTCGAGTATTGCAATGAAAGAGAAAACACCAACGCAATTATCTCAAAAAGATTGCATGCAAAGTGATTGAAAACTGATCACCAAAGGAAAAAAACGTACTAGATTACAAATCAAATGACGATTCCTATCACTTAGATGGAGTGTTAATTAAGGCAAAAATGCAAAATGTTTGCCGACGCATTAATTTAAGTTAAAGTGCAAGAAAAAATACCTGGCCTGTCTCAACTAGTGTTCCAAGTGAAGAAGAACTTATTTAGCAATTGCGGGCTAATATGATGATGAAAAGAGAAATAGACTCTCAGCAGAAAAGACAGAAAATGCAAGAAAAAATTGATGTCCTCAAGCAACCTTCCATATATCGGAAATTTCAAATAACTAGTGCAAAAGTATTATCAAATCCATGTAAAAATCTCTTTCATTAAGGTCGGAAGGTTAGGGAAAGAAAGTTGATGGGTCCATTTGAATTGGTCCCCATCCCACACCCTGTAAAAATTATAACTAGATGCTGGCTAAAACTCAGTAGTGATATATATACAATATATATAATATATAATATAATATAATATATTATATAATATATATAAATATATATAATATATATATATATATAAATATATATATATAATATATATATTATATATATATATAATATTATATAATATATATATATATATATATATATATATATATATAATATATATATATATATATATATATATATGTATAAAACATCCGCACCGCATCCGCAATCCGGCGGAGTTAAAATCAAACATCCGCCAACCGCGATCCGCAATCCGCGGATGCGAAAAAAATGACATCTGCAGCATCACAATAATATATATAATATATATTATATATATAATATTATATATATATATTATAATATATATATATATGGATTTATATATAATATAATACATAAATAGTATATTATATTATATATTATATATATATATAATTATAAGATATAATAATATATAATTATTATAATATATAATTATAATTATATGTATATATATAATATATATATATATATAATATATATATATATATATAAGTTTTATAATATTTATTTATAATAATTATAAATATATATATATATATAAATATAGTAATATAATATATATATATATAATATATATATATATGATAATATATATACTATATATATATATATATATGTATATATATATATATATTATATAATATATATATATATATATATAAAGTATATAATATAATATATATATATATATATATAATATATATATATATAATATATATTATATATTATATTATATATATATATATAAGATAGCACCGTACTTATAGCAATAACTGTCAGTAGGATTCCAGCCAGAAATATAGCACAGCGTTCTCAAAGTGTACGCGGAGAGAGAGTCATTGTTCTTAAAGTCCGAGAAAACTTGTGACGTTCAGCGAGGAATTTCTTACTTTAGGAATTGAATATTGTCAGTGACGTGTTGAAAATTTAACGGAATTACTACTTAAAGAATGAAGCAATAAAAAAAAAAAAAAAGAAGAAGGTGGAAAGGAATCTTTAATGATTAGAAAAGAACAAAATTATTTAGTCACACACAGCATAGATATTGAGGGGATTAATGGGGAATAGCCCAAATTGGTCGACAGGAAAAAGGATCGACACAGCATAAAAAATTTCCCGTACAGCCCGCCGCAGGACGTAGGTTAGGTAGGTTAGGTTAGGTTTAGGTTAGGTTATTTTTAGATTAGGTAGGTAGGGTCAGGGTTTATGGTTATTATTGTTACTGTTATGTTGAGTATATGTTATGTTAATGTTTTATGTACCGTTATGTAGTTGATGTTAGGTTTAGGTTTAGGTTTAGGCAGGTTAGGTTAGGTTAGTTAGGTTTAGTTTAAGGCTTAGTTAGGTTAGTAGTTAGGTGTATATTGTTAGGTTAGGTTAGGTTAGTTAGGTTAGGTTAGGTTGGGTTAGATTAGGTTGTCAGAGAAACTTTAAATAAGCAAATTTTTTTTTTCAAATGTCGACCACTTAAGTATAGGTCCAGAATAATATACGAATGAGTCTTTTAAACAAAGCACGAAAAAACATGTAAAAAACATGCCTTATATGGGAGCAGAGCATGTTAACTGACAACAAATCACCGACAATAATTCACTGACGACAATTCACCGACGATAATTCACAGAATAAATAATCACTGTTACGCATAGTTCACCGACGACAATTACTGTTATGCACAATTCACCGATAGACATTTTTCACTTTTGTTATGAACAATTCACCGACAACAATTCACTGTCATGCATGATATACGTTCAACAATTCACTTACGACAGTTAACCGACAAAAATTTACAGACGACAAATCATTGACAACAATTCACGAACATAAATATAATTAATCGCACAATTCTCAGAAGAATATTTATTTATTATACTATAATAATATTATTATTATTATATATTATTATATATTTATTATATTATTATGAATTATTAATTATATTATTATTATTATTATATTATAAATATTTATTTATATATATAAATTATATATATATTATATATATATATAAATATTATATATATATATATATTATATTATATACTATTATATATATATATATATTATTTATACATATATATTATAATATATATATATTATATATATAATATATATAATATTATTTATTTGGCTTATTCCTGTATCCGCCAAAGAACGATCTCGGTAGCGGCAAAATTTACCTTTTCCCTTACCTTTACCTTAACCTTACCTTACTTACCTTAATTTACCTATAGTTATAAGGTAAATTTTGCGGCAGCGACGTTGCCCCAGCCGCCCAGCGAGTATTTTAAAATACTGGTTTACATTTACGGATAGGCCCAAGGGAGCGGCAATTTTTATGATGAGGTTTGTTTAGATGTATTAGAAGTTAATAACTTGCCCAATATATGGCTATGACCATTGGAGCGGAAACTTTTTTAGGTGTATGGGAAAATTACATGCTTTTGAGAGTTCTGACAACTTGCTCAGTTCTTTAGAAGCAAAGACTTTTTTCATAGTAGTCTACCGATTGTGATCTATTTTAATAGCCTATTTATCTATAAACCTTTTACTTTAAATAAACTTCTTTGAAAAGTGTCACAATTTTTCGGTGATGAGTATAATAATATATATATATATATAAATAATATATATTATATATATATATATATATATATATATTATATATATTATACTATAATATATTAATATATATAATATAAATATATTATATATATACAATATATATATATATTATATATATATATATATATATATATAAGTATATATATATATATATAATATATATATATATATAATAATAATATATATATATATATAAATATATATAATATATATATAATATATATATATATAATATAATATATATATATAATATTATATATATATATATATATATATAATATATATATATATATATTATTATATTTATATATAATAATATATATATATATATATATATAAATAATATATAATATATATAATATATATTATATATATATATATATACCTGATATAGATTTTATTTTATTTGTTTGCAACCATCCTTTTATTACAATTTTATTTTATTTTTAAAATAAATTTGCCATAGCATATATGATATCAGAATTCAGTACCAGTCTATATATATATATATATATATATAATATATATATATATATATATAATATATATATATTAATATATATAGTTATCACTAATATATATATACATATATAATATTATATATACTAGTATATATATATAATATATTTAATATATATATATTTTGTCATATATGTATTTCATTAAACATCAAATATGACTCCGCAAATTATGGTATAACCCTTCAAAAACAACAATACCTACAGGGAAAAGGAATACATTTCTGGAATGCTGGTCCAATTTTAGTGCGGAAAAGTTAAAAAAAAAAAGAAAAAAAAAAAAAAAAAAAAAAAAAAAAAAAAAAAAAATCTCAAAAACTACAATATCTACAGCGAAAAGGAATACCTTTTTGGAATCCTTGTAAAAAGTTAGTTAGAGAAAAATGTAAAAAAAAAAAAATAATTAATAAATAAATAAAATAAATATGGGCTATTTTTATCCTATATATAAATATATATTTATTTGTAAAGGTATTACACGGGAATTTTGAGGGGGCTCGAGCCGACGGGAGAAACACCAGGGGGGGACGATTTTCCCAATACCCGAGGGGCAGGCGGAGGAACGCCCCGCGGACACCCCAAATACCCAAAGAGCGCGGGTTCCGAGACCCTCCCCGGAGGGGGGAATTATCCTACCCCGTAGTTCCCCGGAAGGCCGAGGAGACCCGGACTGCCTGCCATCGGGCGTTAAGTATACCTCCATTGATTTTTTTTAAGGCGGGCGTGTTAAAAAAAAAAAGAAGGCAAAATTACTACAGCACGTGTAAATCTTTGGTTCTGTTCTTGTTTTTCTTTTAACATTCATCCGCCACTAGTAAATTGGTACCAAGCATATTCCAGCAACGTGTATTCCTTTTTCCGCTGTAGCTATGTAGTTTTTGAAAGAGATATGCAGATAATAAGGTATAAGAAATTCTTTGCTGTAATGTACAATAACATCTTTCCCTATACTAATATATTATATATATATATATATATATATATTATAAGTATATATTATACATGATATATATAATACTATATATATATAGATATATATATATATATATATATATATACTTATATATATTATATATATTATATAATACTATATATATATATATTATATAATATATATATATTATATATATATATATATATAATATAAATAATATAATATGAGTATTATATATATATATATATATATATATATATATATATATATATATATATATATATATATAAATATATATATATTTTTATATGAAAAGAAAAATAAAAAAAAATTTTGAAATTTAAAATAAAAATAGCTCACAGTTGAAATGGTTTTGCTAGTTTTTGTTTTTTTTTACTTTTAATTTTTTAAGCTTATTCATAACCCCTCATTCTCCCCTCATTTCATATTATAATTTTATTTTTATTTTATTACCAATTTTATTTTATTTTAAAATAAATATTGACATAGGCATTGATATTTATCAGAATTCAGTTGCAGTTCAAATCTAATATATATAATATATATATCATATATATATAATTATATATACTATATATATATATTATATATATATAATATTAATATATATATATTTATATATATATATTATATAATATACTATAGTTAATATATATATATCAGGGTCGAATTCTCATTGCTTGCTTAGCGTGCGCCGCATGCTTAAAGGAAAAATAATAAAAGAAAATTATGATTGTCAGTTTTCTGTCTTTTTAGAATAAAGATGTTCCCGTAATTATTCTCTTTTAACGCTGCGTGTTAACAATAAATTCAAAATTTATATTTAATTTCCATTCTCGAGCAACCAACGTGAATAAAAATTTAGCTAGTCAATGCGATGTTTACGGTAACTCGAGCGCCTGTCTTTCTGAGAAGTTTGAAGTAATTAGCAGGTAAGCACACATGAAATTCTTCCTGGCGAAAATACCATAAATGCTTGCGAAAATTTAACAGCAAGCAAATACAATAAGCGAGGCAGAGAAACTCATTTCGGTATCTTTCTTCAATCCTTTCGTTCCCCATGTAGATTTAAATACACAAAACTTAAATTTAAATTTTCGACAGAACAGTAAACTCAATTATACTAATAAACGTAAAAATAAAGATTTCAGTAGGCTTCTGGCCTTGATTAAAGTGGGCATGGATGTCGTTTCTTCGTCTGATGAGCACTCTTCGCTGATAATATTATCCATAGGTTTTATTTATTTGTCCACTAATAATTATTTTGCTATCACTAAGAAGATTTTCTTTCATAAAACATATATTTGACTTTATATGTCATAAATGAATAGTTTGCAAGGAGTTAAATAGTTATTTCAATTTAAACTTACTTTGAAGAGGAAAGAATTAATATTCGTTCATATTCTTTTTATTCTAATTAATTTTTAATGAAATATGACGAAAAATTATGATTTTTTTTTTTTGCTGTTAGAGTAATCATGATATAGTCGTTCAATTTTTAAAACATTTTGAAAGTGGTGAGTTTTATTTTTCAGTTATTAATTAAAATTCTTTAGTGGACAACCTTAGTATAATTAAAATAATTAAATAGTGCATTAGTCATTACGCGGAGGATAAAATCGTATTATAGGTCATTTCGAGGGCAAGAAAGGCACAAGTCTTCACTAACATTGTTTTTTTTGGTCCATGAAAAATCTTTGCTTTATGACTTAAAAATTCTCTCAACATTTTATGATGAGGTGTGGTATAGAGGTTTCTTGAGGAAGAACTAGGAGGCGGAAGATGTTTTATTCTTTTAAGTGAAGAATCGATACCGTTATTTCACTAGTGTCGATTGATCGAGATATTAGAGAACTGTTATTTCATGTGGGTAGTAAACTACATAAATTATCGGGTGTGTTATTTATTAGTGATTAGTTATATATATTATGGTGTGGTATAGGTATATAGTAGTATAATGATGTACTATATTATATATACTATAGTAAGTATATATGAGTAGTAGATAAGGTATATAATAGGTGATTATATTAAGTATATATACTATATAATATAATGAACAACTCTTGAGGAAGTCTGCACTTAAGCCAGATTAGAGCCTCGGGCCCTCGCGAACGGGTGATGCGGCTAAAGCGTCGTTACCACTCAACAGCGACGACAAGCTAAAAGATACTCGACTTAACCTATGAGAGTAGAGTGCTTCGTATGTCGAGATAGGAATAAGGACCTCGCCTAGTGTCAGACAGATAACCTCAGCCGCAAGTCTCCGCTTTGCACTCGGTCAGAAGTAACACAGGGACCGCAGTGGTAAGGGCAGACCACTCTAGATCGGAGAAGTATAAGGTTTGTACAGATGTAAGCGTAGGGGAGTGTCTTCCTGCGACATGGTCCGTGTGTTTGACGCTTTGACCCGAGTGCAGCTCGGGAGAGGCGTTGGGCTGTTTTGACGGCAGGAAGGGTCTATTGCGTTGGGTGTGGTGTGAGTGCGCCTCATCGTTGGGAAGGAAGGAAACCGCAGGATTGGGGGCGGGCGCTGTATTCCTATGAATAGAAGCACTCGTTGCAGGTAGGTTTAAGTGCGGCGGTTATCTTTTTGTAGCTTGTCGTGGGTGAGGTGAGTAACACGCTGATACGCTTTCGTCGGAGGCCGGGATCTAAATCCTGTAGAGTAAAAGAAGGATGTCACTCCGAAGGATTGATTTTATTTCTATACAAATTGACTGCGGTTTTTAATTGGCAGTAGCTTTCTACAGTCTATGCGTATATCTATACTTATATATATATATATATATATATATATAGTATAAATATTATATATTTAGTATAATATATATTATATATAACATATATTATTATATAGATATATATATATAATATTATATATATATTATCATACTAATATATATGATATTTATAGTATATATAATTATACAGGCCTTTATACTATACAATATATATATATATATATTATATATACTTATCTAATATACGATACTATTATATCATATGGATTATAGTATAGTTATTAATATAGATCATATTAGATAACGTATAGTAGTATTGGTTATATATATATATTGGTATACTATATATTGGGGGTAACTATTGTAGTTAGATATGAAGTATTGTAATAGATTCCGCTTTTGATCTCGAATACCATCTCCTGTTAGCTGATTGCTGCCCCGATAATATATAGTATATATATTTATTAATATGATATATATATAATTATACTAATATATATATATATATATACTTATATTATATATATATATATATATATATATATAGTTATATATTATTAGATATATAGATATAATATATTATATATATACCATTACTAATATATATATATCAATTATATATATATATATATATAGTAATAATATATAATAATTATATATATATATTAACTATATATATATATATAATATATAGATATAATATATATATACTATTTATATAATATGTAATATATTAGTATATATATAACTAAATATATATATATATATAATATATTATATATATATATATACTGAAGTCCATATGCACTCTCAGCAACTGTACGGTAAGTTAACCTACACCGTCTGTGCGTCCAAATGATGTTATTCCCAAATAAAAACAGTTGCGCCACTCGTACCGTGTCTTCACTTGTAAACCTGAAAATATATTAAAAGTATTTTTGTTCCTATTTATATATTATTCACACTGTGGTAAGATTAAAGGAAGGCATTGGAACACGGTTTAATGAACCTGACCAATCAGTTTTCAGCCTGTTAGTTTAGGCCTAGGTAGGGACAGGCCAGGAGTAGAGCTGCCGACAGTCGAAGTACCAACGTACCATGAGAAATATACAGAGCAAACTTACCAATTGGCTTCTCATAAAAAAAGCCAGAATCAATAAGTAAAGTATCACTAACTAACATTTTAAGCTATGCATATGCAACAATATAAATTCAGTCCTTTCATTACTTTGATAAGACCTAATTCACTTAAATGAAAACTATGACAAAATATTTTGGATTTGTATTGAATAATAAGATAATTCGATGAAGAAAGTTTCATTATTCATTCAATTTAATTTTGATGAGTTAATTACTCTCTTGTTGATTCAAAGAAAGAGTATGACTCATAAATATAATAATATATATACTATATATATAATTATTATATATATATATAAAAATATATATATATTATAATATTATAATATATATATAATATATATTATATATATATTATATAATATTAATATATATATATTGACTCTAGAGTTAGTACTCAGACCATTAGAATAACAGTAATTACTGGAACTGGTGGATTATGATCTTTGTAATTAAAAAATGGTTGTTATTCTGTGAATACTAAGTTAATTAAATTGATGCACGTGAACCAAATAATATGACCACAGTTGATATAATAAAAATGTTGTTACTGTTATGGTTTCTCAAATCTCTCTTTCTATGGAATTTAGACAAAGTTGAAATTGACACTATAATCAATAATACACCGGCAAAAGCTGCCGCTTTTTCTTCGTGGCCCTATGCTACCGACACAACCGGATTCGTCCGGCGTCTAAAAATAATAATCTCGTCCTCGGCTGGGGCCTCTCAAGGCTTCCACAAGCGCTCCCCAATCCGTTACAAATTTGAATCTTTAACCCTAAAAGTGGCATTCGTTAGGCATTTGCTAATGCCTTCTAGTATTTTCTCCACTTGTAATTCAAGGTAGGTATGAGAAGCCTTTATCCGCCACTATATAGGGGAAAATATTTAGAACCTAAGTGCCCTCTCTGTGCTGCGTCTCCTTAAGGTTTTGCATTTCGGGTAAACGGAAAGTTTTACCAGATCAACAGTGTGTTGGTTGCTCCAATTTAGAGTATATGCTCAGAAACAAAAATTTGGAACAGTCAAAGTGGAAGAGAATTGCCATTTGAGTAATCGCTTCAATATGTTTTGATAGTTTAGCCAACGAGAATGCCTTCCTAATTCTATTACAAACAATCTCAAGGATAGAGGAAGGAAGATAGGAGGAAAACTACTTGAGGAGGATAAATTACATCTACTAAAATATTATTATTCAATAATTGTTTGTACACCCGATCTTGCACTTTGCAAAATTCTAATTACAAACCTTTGACACCGAGATTACCCTGTAAAAGAAGAAGCGATTAGTATAGGAGGGTTAGTCTACCTGATGATTTCTTTCTTTCTTTCACATTTTTATTATATTTATTTTTCTGCTATTTTCTACTCTGATCGGCCTCCGCTAAATGGTAATAGATCTTTATGTTTCTTAAATTCTCTGCTACCGGCTGACCATTTTTTAAGATATAAACTGTATTATTAGTGAAACGTAACACCTTATAGGGCCCCTGGTACTTTTGTTCGAGCTTGCCTACATTATAGCTTGTCTGTACAAGTGAACTTACTTGAGTGTCCGTATTCAAATACATAATTTTAGGAACGAACACTCTGTCGGGTTTCTCTCGTTCAAAGTGGCTCTCGGGTTGCATGCGCTGATGCAAAACAACCTCTAAAATTGTTAAATTTTAAATATTTATCATAGACACATAGCATTCTCCAGGGTCTCGTCTGACGTTACTAAATCTTTCCCAGTTATATTCACGTTTTGGCCAAAAAGCACCTGAGAAGCTGTAATCCCATT